>JARFTM010000165.1:0-68230 GCA_030278935.1 Trichoderma polysporum | reverse complement strand
ACAAAAAAAAAAAAAAAAAAAAAAAAAAAAAAAAAAAAAGGGATAAAAACAGATAAGGGGGCATATAAGCTTTGCATGAAGTAAGTCGCCCAAAAGAAATGCCGCCATATGAAGTAACAAATCATAAAAAATAAGCATCAGCGGGTAGTGACCAGCCCTGACCTGATTAGAAGAAGAAGAAGAAGAAGCAGGATAAATAAAGTCCCCCCAAAAAAATCTCTGCGTTGAAATGCACCAGCATTGAATAAGCGTTGATTTGGGGATGGGACGAAGTAAGAGCGGGGATTTCTCGTAACAAAGCCTCGTATCAGGTTATGAAAGTGGCTCTTATGGGTTTGTTTAAAAACAAAAATCCATCGTAATTGTGTCGGGATGTGTCAGGCAGCGGGAGAGCCCAGCTCTCAGTTGCTGTCAAAGCTCCGCTTCTCGGTGCTGCCTTTCTCGACGGTGCCTCGAGGGCTTGTGTTGTTCCGCCCAAATATGCCGCCCAGGAGGTTTAGTTTACTACCTCCTTCTTGAACCGGGCGGGGGACATCGATGAACTTCTTTTCAATAGGATCAATGTCAATCTTGCAAAAGAGGCTGGAGAACAGGTACTGTTCACCGGCGTGGTTGAGAAGAGGCAACGTGCGGTATCCATGCTTGAGATTGGCGAGCTTGGCGGTGTAGCTGGCCATCGGAGGCCTATCCTTGGTGCTGTTGTTGTAGTCGCCATCGCTAGATAGCCTGACTGACCAGCGAACAAAGATCAGCTCTGGGTGTTTGGTCGTTACCTTGAAGTGGAACTGGCCGTTGTTGAACATGGGGTTGAAGCCGTTCTCACGAATCACTTCAGTATGACGTCGTAGAGGCGAGTCGGGCTCATGGCTCAGCTCCAAGTCCTTGTCTTTCTTGTTTCGCTTGTCATTTGTGTGAAACACGTCCACGTCAACGTAAAAGTCCATGGATTTGCTGGCGGCCAGGTTTGCGGGTCGCATCAGCTGCTGAGCAGAGATAACGTCAATTCTAAATGACACGACGGATCGCTCCTTCTTACCCTGAGCGATAGCTTCGTTGATGGTCTCGTTGTTTGGGAGAACTTGGATGTCGCGAAGCATTTGGGGCTTGAGGACGTATCCAGATGAATCGGTGCCACCCTCAAACATGGCTTGGTTGACTTGCATGCCCATGTCAAAAGTTTGCCAGTTCAAAGCAGCCATCTGAACGCCACGGCGCCAGTACGTAAGCGGGTCAAAGTTGCTTGACGCCAACCGTGTGCCGTCGGGGTAAACGCGCATAAGGTACCGCATGTTGTGAATGTTCAGTTGCATCTTGTCTTCCTTGGCTTTGGAATTCTTGGCAAAGCTGCTTTCCATAAAGGAGAAGATGTGGTTGAACTTCTTAGCCGCCGGTGCATCAAAGCCTGAGAATTTGAGACCCGCACAGTACACTCCCAGCTTGCCTAGCACAGGAATGATGTTGCTAAGCCCCTTGAGTGAACCATACTCGCTTCCGCTCTCCGTGTCGCTATTGCTGTTTGCCAGCAGCTCTTGCACCTCGCCTTCGGTGATGGTGTTAACCCGGCTTTTGCCAGTGAATTTGCGACCAGGGTTGCTTGGCGCGAGTAGAGGGCTCTGAGGAAGTGATTGGGAGATGGCGGGGGTAGTAGAATCGGAATTGACCGGTCTTGCTAATGGAGAGTTGAGGCTGTTTCCGCGCCTTCGGCCTATGAGACTATCACTGCTCAGAAGCTCACCCTTGGCCAAGATCCGTGGCTGTTTGACTTTAATAAGGATGCGCTCCATTAGCTCCGATGGAGAAGGCAGCTTGGACGAGTTTGGATCCAGGGGTTCTGCGACAAGTTTTTCGCCGAATGCCTCCTTAATGTGCTTGACCATGATGAGCTGCTGTGCAGGGCTGCAGTGGACCTCGAGTGATATCCAGAGTGGAAACTTTGATTTTATAAATGCGTACTTGCTGATGGTCTTCATGACCTCTTGGAAGCCAATGGGGCTAGTGAGCGTGCGTCCATGGACGACCAGGGGCTCGCCATCAGCGCCGTCCCAGCAGTCAACCTCGACGCAGCGGCAGCCTCGTATAAGGGCAGAAATGTACCCTTCGATGCTAGATTGGCCTGCAACCTGTCGTCCAAGAAGGTAAGTATTGTGCGAGCTAGAGATGAAGTATTCGTTCATGGGTCGATCAAGCGTGAACTCGTGTTGCTCGTCTATGGTGGGCATATTTTGCCGAGAGCTCAGGAAACCGATAAACGCCGTCTCTGATAGTATGCTTAGCTCGTCGGTGCTAACTTCGGTACCCGAGTCATCGTTTCTATGTTTGCGGGCAAGCTTGGTAAAGGTCTTATACCACATGCCTCGATTGTCAACGTCCTCCTTTTGAACGTCACGAAGAAAGCCGAGGAATTCTTCAAAAGTGAGGCCGACCTCGGGCCTTGCTGCAATGCTCTGCATGAGACGGTGAACTTCCTGTCTCTGTCTCATGAGGCGAACAAACTCGAGAAACTCGGGAAAGTTTAGCTTCTCGTTTCGCCGAGCGTCAGCTAGTCGGAAGTTGGACTGTAGAGTCGACTGCGAGCTGTAGATGTGTAGATTTTGGCACACTCGCATGACGCCGGTGATGTCAAGCTCTTCCTGATCTTCGGAATTGTGCTTTTGCATCTCTGACTGCCAGTACTGAGCAATGGCCCTCTCATTGAAAGTCATTAAGGAAGTCATGACCTCCTGGCGATGCTTCAACATGGCGTCAAGAAACGTGATCCATATTTGGTAGATCTCGGCGTTGTCAGCAATGAGGTGAAGGAATTTGAACTTGGACTTCTCCGGAACGGCATAGAGGATGGAAAACCATGTCGACCGCTCCGATTCTGAAATGCCAAACTCACGACCGTACTGTTGGATGTCCGAACCAGTCCGAATCTCCCTTATCTCATCGACATGGAGAAATTTGTGTGGACGGCTTGCATCCCACAGCATTTTGTTGGTCTCTGGATCGTAAGTGAGCGTTATGCGCTTGGAACGGTTCTTCTTGGAGACCTTTTTGAGGGGTGTCCCTTGTCGCAGCTGTAATGGGATCACAGGGCCAACCATGGTGTTGGAGCTGCTACTGATGGAGCCAGATGTGCTATCAGGCGGCGAATAATCTCGGTTGCCATCATAGAAGCCTAATGACCAATAAGAGATGCCATCGTCGAAATCTTCGGACTCGGAGTCGGTATTGGCGACGCCGGACTCGGGGGGAGCAGTTGAATTGCTGTCACTGCGTCTCCGCCATAAGCAAGGACCAATGCTAGTTTCGCGGCTTGAGGGAGCGGCCGAAGATTGGCGCCTCCTGTTGGATAGCCTTGATGCTCGGCTGGATAGGCGTCGCATCAGATTTTTGGAGCCACCGACGGTGCTATTGCTGCTGCTGTTGTTTGTGGTAATCGACACGGTAGTAGTAGTAGAGCCAGCAAAGGCGTTATTGAAGGTGGGCTCAGAAGGAGCACTTGGGCTTCCTGTTAAGCTGGGTCCCAGCGAAATTACGCTTGTTTTTCCAGAGATGACACACTCGGGCAGCCGTAAGTCGGAGGGGACCTGGCCTTCATCCTGGGGATGCATGGGCTCGGGCGAGCCCTGGATGGAGGAATTGGAGGTGAGAATGGTAGGTCCTGGAGACATGATGGGAGATCCATGCTGTGAATTGGACGCTCCAGAGGACGCGCTGATGGCGGATGCAGGAGCAGCATCAGGATGCTGCGCGTTGAAGATTGTCTGGACGTGGCTAGGGTTAGGACGCTGAGGCTTGTTGGATTGTGAGGACATGGTGCTGCTAGGGCCCAATGCCAGAGGCGTAGAGGAATGAATTGAGTCTGTGTTGCTGCTAGTCATGATCGAGATGGTATGTAGGTGAATAGCAAGCTCATTGCAGAGGCAAGCCTCGAGGTTTTAGTCGGTGGATTTGACCCTTATAAGCCTCGAGCTGTTCCGGTATGCATATTGATATCTGGGGTAAGGACGGGATGCGGAAGGGGGGGTGATAAAAAGGTCCAACTAGGTAGATCCGCAGAGCCCCTGCGGATTGTCGTCCAGGGGGTGAAAGAAGGAGGGCGTACAGGTACGAGGAGTATGTACAAGTTAGGATTGTAGTGTCGAGGGCGAAGGCGGCCGTGGACGGTAGGCGAATTGGCCTTTTACACACCCGTCCTGTGTTTGCAGCTGCTGCAGACGCTGGCGTCAGTCCAGTGGGCCGTTGTCAAGGGTGGCTCGGAGCGTCAAAGGCGCAGGCTAGGGGACGATCTGACCTGGTCAGGTTATGCGCAATGCCAGGTCGCGACAGTTTGGTGAGGTGGCAGAAATGTGTCGTATGCACGTCGCTGCTTTGGGTACTGGGCCCCAGGCCGATGTCTTGGAGACACTGCAGGAAAGACGGGCAAAGTGCGCGAAGCTGCGAGGCAACTATACGATGCGACACAGCCTGCCGAGGTTTTGGGGGCGAGTCGGCTATTCTTGCTAGGTGTAGGATCGAGGTTTGCGGGCGAGGGCGACGCTCGATGACGATTGTTGCTTGTCTCTTGGGAGGAAGCCTGTTGGAGAAAAGTTGGAGCAGAGCTGCCGACGGGAAAGACGACGAGGACACCGAGTTAAATAGGAGACGAGCTTTGGGGTGACAAGCTGCAAGACGAGTCTGTCTCTTGACAAGAGCCGCAAAGAGGCAGATCGAGGACCGGATGCAACTCTCGGTGGCAAAGGACGTCTTGGAGATTTTCGTGCAATGTCCGGGTGAATAACGAGCCAATGCAAGGATGTGACGCTGATGCCTTTGTGTATGCAATGGCTTGACGATGGGAGTGTAGGTGAAGACTCTGACAATATCTGGCCGTAGGACGAAGAGGAAATGTTCGAGTCTGGAGGTTGAAGCACAAAAGTAGATGGAAAGCGGTTGAGTCAACAGTACAAGTAGTTTGGCAGTGGGAGGGGGTGTGCGGGTAAAGAGAAAAAACACTACTCCTAGTACTGTTGGAAAGGGGTGTGGCCTTATTATGACTGGAAGCTAATGTTTTTTTTTTTTTTCTCATTCTTTTCTTTTCTTAGGTTCCTTTTTCCCTTCTCCATACCCCCATCAGGCACTGATGGGTACTAACAGCAGTCGGGAAATTTCAACGGAACACCAGTGGACAGGAGAGGAGAGCTGTGATTTTCGAGGGGGCCCTTGATCAAGCACAAGCACAAACACAAGCAAAAGCCGAGCGCCGGTACTGTACGAAGTACTGGCAGCGGGGAATGGAACAAGGGGGCGAGTGACAATGCGCAGTCAATGCGATGCCAGAGCCAGAGTCCGTCTATCACGTCCAGTCAACACGTCAGAGGGGGAAAAGTGAGGCGACTGATATCCATGCAGTGCAATTTCCAGCGTTCAGGCGGATGTAGACCCGTGGGCGCTGGTGCTGGTGCTGTAGCCTTCAGCTGTTTAACTGCGTATATGAGTACAGTACCACTGCTAGTGCTAGTACGAGCTCTAGCGAATTGCCTTAGTAGCAATCACGAATTCAAAATAAAAGGGCAGAAAGGAAAAAAATACTTTTTTTTCTTCTTAGTACTCCGTACAGTAGTACACTTAGTAGCTCAAGGGCAGTACTAGTAGGTACTCGTGGGCTCCTTTAGAAAACCAAAAGAGGGGGTATGCTTAGCAAGGCAAGGGAGACGCAAAAGCAGTTCCTTTGCCAAGAGATTAAAGCCTGAGCAGCAGCATTTCCAGCGATGGCCAGGGGGATGGGCCAGCAATGACGACGGATGCCCCGGGGGGGTGTGAGCATGGAAGTTGGAGTCCCGCAGGTTCTATAGGTACCTTGGGAGCAAAGTACTCGAGGTACCGGCAAGCTTCTGGGTACCTAGCCATGTGTCTGGCCAGCCCTTCTCGAGATTCGCATCAACTTTTTTTTCTTATCCACCCCGCCTTTACAACACGCAACATGGGGGCTCTTCCACTAAAGCCTACTTGTACTAGCACCTGGCAGCAGCATTACTGTAACGTACGTACGGAGTAGGCCTTCTGGCTCTTCTATTCCCGCCGTTACTAATCCTTTCGAACCCAGGAAAAGGGTTAAAAAAAGAAAAAGAATAAAAGATAAAATGGCTCCATTATCAAAGCGTAGCTGTTTCGTTAAGCAGGATGCTGCCGGGGAGCCGGTGGCGATAGGCGGCCAAAGTGTTTGTAGCACGCCTCTGCGAAGCAATTTATCTGGAATAAGCCGGACTCAGAGTTGGGTACGCCGGCATACCGAAAGTACATGGGAATTAGGACAATTTGTGTCTCTCCTGATCATCATCCGCGCTGAACAAGTATGTCTCAATGGCGATCGCCGGGTTCTTAGCTTGATCCCTAATTACCATTATTTGCTCCAAGAGTACTGGCAGCGAATCACAGATGGGCCGGCAGCCTGGCATGAGTACATGAAGACGTCAGATGTCCGACGGTCAAGCGATTCATGTCGTCTGCTAGTGCATTGTTACACGTATCATTGCGTGCGTTATCTAGAAGGTATCGACATTTGTGCAGTTTCACCTCCCAAGCTGTACAGGTGAGGTATGGCATCAGGGCATGTCAGCCAAACGTGCGACCTTAGCCCGGTATCAACTAAGCTTAGGTCTGTTCAACCCTATTAGACTACGTCCGTGCAACATGTCAACTCTTGAGCCTCTTACTCGTCACATCCACCTCTCTCTGGGCCCCCAACTTGTTCCTCATGATGATCATCCTCGGCTGTGCTTCAGCAACGCTTCAGCGAGGTGACGCTTTATTGGTTCCGTGCTGCTCTTTTGTTGGCGCAGCTGATCACTGTTCGTGCTGCCACGTCAGGACAGCACCAGCGATCTCGGGCAACCGATACACGCGTGGGCTTCAAGACGCCCCCCTCAGACCGGTGAAGCTGCACGCCGGATCACGGACTGAGACCATCGGTCCTGTTGTATTCGTTACTCAACAACATATCTTACTGGTAGCTCCCGGACAGAGCAGGCTCTAGGTCTAGACGGCGGCGCTTTTCGGACATTTCCGGGGGGGCTTGCTCTATCTACTCTCCCCAGCAGTCCGTACAAAGCATGCAACTGCATGGCAGGACAAACGGCTGTGGCTTTAAGGTGCTGATCCCTCTCATTACCCAGTGATCACGTTGTGCATGTGAAGAACGAATGACAGCAGCTCAACGGTTTTTTTCTGTAAGCGCCATTGTGCACCCCAGTGAAGAAGATGAAACAACACAGTCGACCAACGAGACAACAGAGATCGGCGAAGTTGAGCTACTTGGATCCGGCGCTTTTGCTTCTGCACGAAGCCCATGCAGGCCTCTGTGGGCAAGAAGAGAGAAGAAAAAATTAGAGTGGCAGAAGAGGGGCCTGTGTTCGTTCTACTGCTGCTGCTACTGCGAGCTTGGAGCACGAGTACCAGTAGTACCAGTAGTAGTGCGAATCTGAAGCTGTGGGATACGAAGTCCCCCTTGGTGCGGGCTGGGCTACTGTACCTACTAAGGCATCGTAGTCCATACATCAGAGCAAATCCATACACCAAGACACGGGAAGTTACCTATCTTGCTGTTTTAGGGAATTGAGACAGGACAAACGGGGCCGAGCCGACTCCAGCACTCCGTTCTTGTCTGATCAAGTGATCTCTCGACTGCCAAGAACGCTATGAGCCGATGGCCGTCTTGGGCTTCCCCGCCATCTAAAAAAAAAAAAAAAAAAAAAAAAAAAGACACCCCTAGCCTCGAATGGATGTCCTCTCAGCGGCAGCAGAGCATCTCGGCCAGTCGGAGATGCCATGTTTGTGGGTGCTCCTCCGTAAGTACGAAATATGTGCGTGATGCGTTTGCCTGGGAGTCGTCGTCGTCGCACTTGGAGAGGACCAATGCGCATCTAGCGCCGCGTATCTAGCGCTGTACACCTAGCCTTGTCGCAATCTGCTAGCTGCGCTGTTGAAGCGGATGATGATATCTCTTGGGCGCCTGCATCTGACAGGAAACGGACGGATTCAATAAACTTCCGTCTCACCTTGCTAGCCGCTCCTGCTCAATACCACCTACCTTGGCTTGATGTTTTGACATCCATGGACGTCGTTACACAAGGCCCAAGGTCGCGGCGCGCTGCAGATGCCCGCAACGTCCCGCCAAGCGCTACTGCGTACAAAGTAGAAGCTAGCAGGATGCCTTCGTATTTGCTGCCCTCGAACACCCTCGACGGAGCAGAAAGCGGCCCTTTTTTGACGGGACAACTCAGCCGCTGACTCTGGCTATCCGGTTTGGCGGGTAAATTGGGGTCGACAGAATCCCTCCGTGGCCACGCGCCCCGTGGTACATGAAATAGCACGGAATCCTAGGCACCAGGCCGTCGAGAGCTGAGATGCAATCTCCAACATCCGCTCCAGAGGTATTACATATTGGCCTAGTACTTGTAGTAGGTATATGCGTGCAAGTACTCCGTACTCCGTGCCGATACAAGGACGTCGTACCTGGCTGAAGAGCAACGAGGCTTGGAGGCGTGGATCGGTTGCGCCTGCCACAAGCTCTCTTTTCGGAGGCTCGCATGCAGCCGAAGATGTGAATCGAACTGTATTAGTACAAGTACCTTGCACAAGCACAAGATAAAGATACTTTTGCGCCCATCTACAAGCGTGTACAGGTATATCTACCCAGGGCACGGCAGGAGGCGCAAGCACAAGCACGGCCTGCATTGGCACTTGGTGCTAATGTAAGGGTAGTGGCACAAGCATTGGCGTTCTTGATGGGAAGCTGTGCTTAATTCTTCGACGGGCGAGTGCATTGACATGCTTGAGCCAAGCGTACATGCAAGTACGGAATAGTGGCTGGTTGAGATGCATTGCGTCTGATCGAATTGGATCATGAGTGCAGCCTTGGCCTACATGCTATAGTACTCAATATACTAGGTACTAGTAGTACAGAATACTGTCCGGAGTACTGTACTGCTATTAACACTAACACATCAGCTCCAGTGCCTACCTACGCAATCCCACTCGGAGGGCGGCTGCAAAACGTCCTGGGTGCGTCAGCTTGTGAGGCCGATGAGATCATCACTCGTGCTTATTTTCTTTTATTCTTCTTTTTCTGTCCAATTCTAGCCCACACACGGCAGGGAGAGAAAAAAAAAATCTGAGAGGAGCCCAAAACCTAATGGATTTTTGACCTAACGGAGCAAGGACCGCAGTGCTCTCGCTGAGTCTTTGGCGGTCTGGCTCTGGAGGGCGTGTGGTTAGCGGCCCCGCCATGAATTAAGGTAAGGACGCGGGTGCTACCTACCTGTATGTGCTTGTATCTCGCAGAGCTTTTCTGTATGGCCTCATGGGCTATCTGAGGGTATCCTCTGTGTCGGGTACCTGTACAACCACACCCATATCTGTTGATGCATGCGGCGCAAGGACAGTACGTACTCGCATTGTATCGCCGGTACTTCGTAGCTTTATTCCGTAAAAAGCAACAGGCAAAATGGCGTCACTACGGAGTACTAGAGCTTCTTTCCCTCGCTGCCGGCCGGAGGAACCACTCACTGTCTTAGATGCTGCTTGTGCATTGCTAGCAGGTACATTAGGACGAGTAGTATATTTCGTAGGTGTGCTTGTACTTCGTACCTCGTACGGATACTGCCCGTGCTGTCTGCTCCGCGTAACTCGTACGAGTATAGACGACGACGCAACTCATCCCTTGTCTTTCTCTTTCTCTACTAGCCCACGGCCCATCTCTTGCAGCCTTGAACACTACTATACCTTGTACTGCTAGCCTGTAAAGCCTATCTACCTGTACTGTACGTACCTCTTGTGCACGTTCTCGTACCTAAGATACGCTGTTCATGATTGTAGGTACATCGCCTACCAGGCTTGCACCATATCATATGCCCAGACGCAGCAGTCCTGCAGAGGATTTAGCGAACCCGCATCAGTGCCGCTGAGCGGTCAAGAGCGTCACCTGAGCTGTCCAGATAGGCTGGCCCGTGGTTGACCATGCCGGCCGCTGCTGATTGCAGTTGGCTCACAGAGTCACCGAAGAGAAAAACCCCGAACGGGGGACGGAATACGATTCTATTTGCGGTGCTCTGCAGTCGCCAGTAGTGCTACCTTGCCTGGTACAAATTGTCAGCTGCCAGGTACTACTAATGCATGCTATCTGGTAGGCACTGCGCCGTACGACGGAGTTTGCCTGTTACGAGCAGGCCTTTCTTTACCGGCCGACAAGGGCTCGATGCCTTGCCCTACCTTTCTCGCCAAATCAGCCGCCTGGACCATGACCTGCCTTTCTCCTTCCCGCAGCAGGCATCGTGGGATTTGTTGCAGCGCTTCCGGCGGACGAGGCCTCAGACACCCATGCAAGCCCAACTGCGGGGTCTCTGGCTGGCCTGATCTGGAGCGTCTACTTCGTGCCTGTGTCCTCATACTGTTACCAGTAAGAGTCATCGATGGGAAGTCGTCTTGACAATTCACCGACTTTTAAACACCGGCTCATCGCGTCATGAGGCCATTGAAGATCGGGGTCCAGTCCGCTCACCAGCTTGGCGGCACGACGGGACAGAGAGTGCTCCGCCGGACGAGACACAAAGCCCCGAGCGTCACGTAATGTGTCTTCAAGGCAGCGCCTATCAGATGCGGTGCACGACGGATACGGCGAACGTAGCTGCGATGCACGTTTTCGCATGAAGAGATTCTCGAGTCTGGTTACACACCGGGGCCCCGAGCCGGGGCCAATCAGAGACGGAACCAGCTTCTGGGCGAGCACATAAGCGCAAAGGGAAGCGGCCAGTGGCTTTCAAACATAAACAAAAGTCGGCTGCCGCTCCAGGGTTCCCGTTTCATGCTGCAATCCAAAGGCGCCATGACGTCCTGAACCCTGGAGCCGTCCAATCGGCTGGCGCCTCTGCCTGTGCCAATGTGCACGCAGCCTTACTAGCCCGACTGGGGATCTGCTTGGGAGAGACGGCGCTTTTGACATGACTGTCTCGCGCCGAAACAGACCTGACGTCTGCTCCAGACCCTTTTCTCGAATCATTCTCCGTCGCGGGGGGCTGTAAGGGATGGGTTTCCCCTGGCCCTGGGCTGCTGAGCCGTGATTATCATCAACTGAGGTGGCTCGTCGGGCACTGTTGCCCTCGACTAACGCTGGATTGCAGCCCAGAGGAAATCACCAGGACCGCCAAGTAAGGCCTCGCCGACGGGCTTATGGAGATGCCATCGGTGCTTAGCCTTGATTGTGACGTAAAGCAACTTTGACCATAGTCTCCGGGTCCGGAGCTCCAAGAGATCACCCACCGCACAAATTTGCAATCCTATACTTCGTACTCCGTGCTTATTAGCATATTTTTCCACGACAAATAATACCTAGGCAGCTTACTCCGCGGCTCAGAGGCATTGGTTCCATCTAAGCCGCCGCTAGCATTGGACTGCCAGTGCCTCATCTCCGCTCTTTTGCAATGGAACATTCCAATGAAATTTCTTCTTTGCTCCTAGAAGCCAGCTAGCCGTATAATATTTAGCCTACGTGGGCACGTCAAACCCTGGCGTCCATGTACTAATGAGCGTATTGGAGCTTACTATTTTCCTGGAGGCACACAGGTTGGTCACCATTTTGAATGACACTTATAACCTTGGGGGGGAAAAAACTTTTTTTTCTTCTTGCCTTGAAAAGTCCAGGAAAACAAGAAAGAAAGACAAGTACGTCCAGAATGGGGAGGTGAGGTGGGCACAGCAACAAGAATTCCGTACTTTAAGGATTGCTAACTAATCTTTTTACTAAGCTTTCAACCTACTTTTCTATAAGGATACGCCATGCATACAGCCAAACACAGCAAGGGGGCACGCTTCGCATGTTAATGCCCTTTTTTTTTTTTTTCATGGCCACAAACTTGTTCACTCCCTCCTATTATTCTGAAACAGAACTTCTTGCTCGTGTGCAAGGCCGGCATTAAGGTGCTTTTTCTGTTACCCCCTCGTGTTCCCTACTCCCACACTGCCGCCCCCTTTTTGCCGTCTGGACCCTCGAAATTGTCGTATTGGTACGAAATACCTAGCGGTCTTGGCTCAAGAACAGCTGCCAAGAGGTAACAACGAGAGCCAAGATGCACTCTCAGCTTTGTCTTGGCTCGGGTGCGTCGGATATGTCTCGATTTAGACTAGGTCAGCATGACCCGACACTCAGAAAAATCAGCGAATAAATCGCCCTTTACGGCTTACTGAGCTTTTGGTCAATTGTTGGCGGTTCAAAGTGCAAGAGAAAAAGCTCTTTGATGAGTTGCATAACCTATCCCAGCGCTTGGCTATCGCTTGCCCAATGCGGAGATCTAGCCAGCGATTTTCTTATCCTGAATTACATACCTGAGATGGGAAGCTCTGGACAATATTCCATGCGGGTTCGCCTGGTTTACCCCTTATGGATACTTGGACTACCAAAAAAAGAGACAGCAAAAAGAAGAAGAAAAGGAGCAAGAGGCCGGATGACGCGAATCTTTGTAACCTGCTCAATCAGAAATGAATGGCACTTCTCTGAGGGGCACCAACAGAAACACATCACCGGAGTGTGGCACATAAAGCCCCCGGTCGACGTGGATAAATCATTATGCAAAAGAAGCCATCACCTGCATCGCCAAATGACGGATGGCAGGATGCTGCTTAAAGCTCATGTCCGCGAGCAGCTTGATTTCTTACACGCATAGCTCGTCAACAGCTGAGGCAAAAGGACCATGGATTCAGCCTCACATTGACAACATACCGTCTGGCGGGCGCAATCCCATCCCCTGCCATGTCCGATGCAGAGCATCCGCACCATTGCAACACACTCCTGCATTCACTGTCCTGAATCCTGACTGCCTCCGAACTGCACAACTCTGCATGCGACCAACATATTCCTCAGTCAAATGTTAAATTATGCTCCCCTCCCCCTTTTCTTTCTACCAGGTAGCATGCGGAGCAAAGAGCGAAGCCCGAAATCCTGTCTGGCTGCTGTCACTTCCCATGCACTCCAAATCCTCTGGTGCATATACGGGATAGTGGTCAGTCAAGCATGGGCGACAAGGCGAAATGGGTTATCCCACTTTTCGCTACCAACACCATAAATATTCTCCTGGGAGGGGGGGTTTTACGTGCTACCGCCTACAGCCCACGTTATCGACTCTGGGCCGCACCATACTTTTATGCAGGGCACATGAATCCTTGATGTGGCTTGAGAGTCACCTCCAAAAACATTGGACTAGCACATATGCCACATATGCGCCTGCAAGATCGCAAGCATGCCAATGTATGCTGAGTAATAGTAAAAGGTCAGCTTGTCGGCAAGATGGCTGCTGCGTGAGCTGGCGGTGCGACGCGGTTGGATCGCTTACGCGATGAAGAAGCCTCATCCGTTTGGGCGGGAGTGATGCGGGGGAGGCTTTAAGTCCTGGCCTTGCCGATGACCATCACCCGCGTCCGATCGTCTACAATCATACCTTATCTGCCGATAAGAGTCTTGTTTGTGCTGCCACGACCCTGGACGCCTGGGATGGTTGCAAGGGTCGTTACGCGATTTGAAAGCGTGGAGTTGCCGTTACTACTGGCGGCACTCGCGGGAACGAAATGGTGGGTTCATGTACGGAGTACAAGTCTCCTGTTCTCGGGAGACGTGCTGTCGTGGCTCACTTTTGGTGGCCTCTCTTGTTGTCTACCCATTGCCAATGCTACGGAGGTTTTCGGAATCGACTTTAGCTCCAATTGCGTGCACCGAGACAAGTTACACAGCAAAGGATATGACGATTTGTTGCTCCGACCGGTGTCTTTTCGTCCATCCCAAGAAGCCCAGCTTGGTCAAAAGGACTCAAGTATACCACTCCTCGGGCATTTCGTGTTTTCACGGATGACCAGGAGGTTGGAGGTTTGCAGCCACCATAGGCACCGTCCGTCGCATCACACGCCCATTAGGAAGCAACATTCAACGTACTAGTACGAAATACATGCGCATAATTGTGTCCTCTTTCCTTTTGAGTCTTCGTTACACGAACTTAGATTGTCTGATTTGGTGAGATGTTGCCTCGCGCTGGCCATGCAGATGGCAGGTCACGGGGTTGGCCTTGCAGAGAAGAACAATGCATTAGAGGCAAGACTAATTGCGCTTCCCTTGCAGCATTATGCAACCATCTGGCAACTTCTGCAGATGAGATGAGTCGCAAAGGCATAAAAAAAATCCCATCTCATACTGTAACATTCTATTCATTACTATTTCGCACGTTATCCCATTCAGGGATCTGATTGCAATTATATGTCCGTGCCTCAAGTCGCCCCATGGGGAAACTCGATTCCCCGTGGTACAAGGGGGGAAGAAAAGAAAGGGAAAACAAAGCTCAGCCGCTCTCAACATCTACTTTGACGAAGTATGCCGGATTGGGCACATTATCGGCCCCATATCTGCTTCCTATTATTTATGCAGATCTAGAAGGATTGGGAGAGGCTCTCGGGCTCCTATCCGCTGCCATTTCCCGCCCCATCTTTGCAGGGCCGACTATCGTTTTGACAAGGGGGTGTCTCAAATCATTTCGCTACCAGTTTATAACCTCTTTGCGCAAGCATGCTACAGGAGTGGCGACTATTGGGTATAAACTACAGGCAGATAAGGGCGAGCTTGTTGATACTCATCTTGGTACTAGAGCGGAGCAAGATGATGCGACAGTTGAGCGTCTTGGGGGCCGCGAGGCGCGCGCGCGCACGGCATAATACAGGGTACCCGGGACTCATGGAAATAACCGTTTCATCTCCCTGTTACATCGCCAGCAACAGAAGTTCCGCCTGGTCGGATTTTCCAGGTGGTTGGTACGACTTGTATTCCATACCTTGTGCCAAGAGTGCGGCCGCCCAAACTCGCCTTTTCCCGTCAGATTTACGGGACAAGTCATACCGAGCGCGTGTGTGCAGCTGGGGGAGAGGGGGGAATGTAATCTGGTACTACCAGTTCTGCCAGCCATGATGTACACATGTTCCACCTGTACTTGGAGGTTGTCGATGCCAAAAGGGATGCCAAGCAGAGCAGGTATAACCGAGTTGGTTTGCCAAGGGGTGTGGTGTGTGAATTGTGACGGTGCCCGCCACAATGAGAGCATAGTGACGCCTCTGATGTCGGGCAACATCTCAATTGACCGACCAGCTTGACTGATATGCAGGAAATGGGCTGCCGAATGACGAATTGGCTGGGGATGAGAGGTGCTAAAGACGCACCAGCAGCTGCCACGACAGCACCAAAGGAATCAAATCTTCACACTATTACGGGGGTGTTCGTTGAATTGTACTGTGGGGGAGACACGCACTTCTGTCAGGTCAGTCAGTTGATGAAAGGTGAACCCCCTCTAAATCCTACTCGTACGTGCTGCCTGCATTAGAAGCCGAGTCTGGCCCACCGTTTGGCTAGTAGGATATTTCTCCACACGGCCAGCATTTAGGACGAGCATCATGCAGCCTGGCCATGCATATGGCCTTGCACGCACACACACACAAAGACAATCTCCACACGCCAGTGCCGCGTCGTGTCACCATAGATAGCCAGTCACGGCCATCCATCACCGCTCGGAGAGCCATTGGAGGGGAAAGGGAGGCAACAGATTGGCCTTTTCCTTACCCTCTTGGATTCTACTGGCGCCCAAAGCTGGTCGCGGGGAAGAAGGGGGAGCTGATGGAGGGCATCCCAGCTAGCTGGAGATGGGGTTTCTAGAACTCTTCTCTTTGATAATTGGCGGCTGAGGTGGCGGGCGTACCCGAGTTGCGCCTTGGCTGATGTCTTCTCTTCCACGTCAGTCGCCGCCATTCTTTTGTGCTTTCATTTTTATTTCCGACGCTGTGGCTGAAGAACTGCTTGGTGGATACGCTATCTGTCTCCATGTAGGTTCTTGGGTGCCTGGCAAAGAGGATCCTTCTTGCCGGTAGGGCATGGGCATGGGCATGGGCACGAGCATGAGACTTGTGTATGACCGTATGCGTAAGTCATTGTGGACTGAGCTATTTTTTTCTCTTTGGGCAGGCCGAATGGAAGAATGTGACGATGCTATTTTGGCTCCATTTTTTGCCTCTACCAGCATTTGGGGACCTCAGAGTTGCGCGCCATTGCTGAGCACCACCACCACTGCCACTATCCACCACGATCCTGGCGCCCTAACCGCTTTTCTGGGGCGTTGCATCTCGATCTTCTGACCAGATATTATGCAGTGAGAGTAAGCGGGTGAGCGCACCAAGAACCTCTGGGTCTGTTTTCCTGCGGCTTCTCATCCTCCTGTTTGTCCGGCTGCCGGATCGGGCAACCTGGTGGGAGCCAGCTTGTGCCGCGCAGGGCTGAGAGTGGCTTAACCTGCTTCAGCTCAGCAGCACGTACCAACAACGCTTGACTCTTTCACCATCTCATAAATCATCTTTTTTTTTTGTTGGTGTCTCAGCCAATTTCGCTCCGACGCATTGTCGAAAATAGCTGCTGTCAGCCCAGCGGCCGGCGAACCAACCAACTACCCACAAGCCTTGCTTTAACCTGACGCACGACGGCAGCAGCAGCAAGAATCATTATTAGACATGATGCTACTGGTTCGTCCTACCCCCCATTCACTGGCGGTGGAATCTTTCTGAGTGAGGCTGGCCTGCAAGTGGTCGCCTTTTTGCTCCTGCAAGGACGTTCCGTGGCTGGCTGGCCTGTTGCATACATGAGCGTTTTTTTCGTTTGGCTATTGGTGATTATGCCAAGTTCCATCTTTGACGGAGCACCTTTGTGCAGAATATTCGGTGCTACTACGTATGTCTTACAGCATCATAGGGGACGAAAGAGAAGGAGACGTGATCGCGAGAATGAATGCGGCGGCTGTGGGAATACAGGAAGCTCTAAGATGTCATAATGAGCTGCCATATATGGTGCCATCAACATCTATCACACGACCTAATTCTCATGGGGGTCGCACCGCGAGTACAAACGGTTCAGCTGGTATAACGAAACGCTAGTGCTGCAAAAACAAGCAATGTTTGGGGACCCTAAGGAGTTCTAGGCTTTGGGAGCCATGGAAGCCATGGAGTACCAGAGGTAGCCTTGATGCCTTCCTTTGTACTTTGTACCGCTGGGCGCTGATAGGAGCATGCCCCCAGCTCCAGCTTTCTGGCCAACAGGGGGAGAGACCCCGGTGATGCGAGCTGGGTATACGGGGCCCCTCCCCCTTCGCCTCCGGCAATCGCCAGGCATCTTACTTCACATCGATGGGGCTGTTCATATAAGTGCAATGGGAAATGCTACTTCACGTATCCAAACGCCTTGAACAACTTGTTTAACATCGTTCGCGGCTGCAGATGGAGCTGGAGATGGAGATGGGGATTAGGGGAGAGGGGAGCCTGGCCGGATATACTCACAGCAATCGACGAAACACGAGACCTGGATCACAGCGGCTCGTCTGCCATGCTCAGATGAGAACAATTTCACGAAATTTTTGTTATGGGTACGAATATTTGTGCAGGTACGAAGTACTTGCCTCAGGAAAAATACATGTGCGACAAGTATCGCTCCTCAGCCTTGTGCTGGGCTATCCATGCTGCTGGGACGGCACAGCTGGAAAAACAGGGGGTTCGGTGAACGCGGCATGTCCTTTGGGGTCACCGCAACATACTACCACTTGTATAGCTACCACCGGGAGACCCGCGTTATTGACATTGGCGTGCTTCTTACGGGCCCAAAACTCCGTTTATAGCCGTGGATGCATATGAATGAGCAGATATGGCGTGCAAGATGTGGAACGAGGTCCCTTCTACATGCATCAGTACGTGTGGCGGCGGTGCAATGCAGCGTGGTGCAGCGTAGTGGCCTGCTGGTTTCCAAAAGGCAAGAGCTGCCGAATGATGATCACAGCGCAGCAGGACGAGGGCTTGAAAAGATTGCTCACGTACCAGTATGTCAACGACGTGCCCAAACGGGCACTATGGTCCGCGAGTGCGCTTTGGGCATCACTGGTGGCAACAGGCATCAAACTATGAAACGCTGCTACTACTGCCGCCTACAAAGTACGAGTGCTGATGGCATGGCAATCAGGAGGCGTCGACTATGTACGGCACGGTCCTCTCCGACTTCTTACGGTCATCTATCCTTTTTTCTGGGTACTTTGGAAGCCTGGTCTCCGCCACCGCACCTTGATTCATAGGCAACGACTCGTCATTTCTCACCCCCCTTCAGCACTGGCATGTAAGGCTATGTCTGGACTAATCCTGCAGCTACTGTCCGCTTGCGTTATGTACAGGGCAGTAGTTCTGATTATTGAAATTCACGGCGCCGGGTGAGCTGCGGCTGGATTTTGAAGACGTCGAATGGGGAGTGCCTGTCCAAGTTTTGACCTGCACAATAGCGAGACCTTTAGGCGAGGCGAACACCAGGGCCAGCATGCCTACCTAGTAGGTAGACCATTGCTGCCCTCCCTGCATACCGAGCGGCAAGAGGGGGGCTATCTGATGCCTATCTACCAAGCATGGGTCTGCGTGCTAGATAAGCGCAGAGGAGCTATCAAGGCATACAAGCACGAATCCGATTAAAAATAATAATTACGGCAGGCTCTACTCTGCAATACGAGGTCGGCGTTGACGGCGATATCACTACTCCGAAGATGAACTGGAAGCCGCTTCGTGACCATAGAGGGCGGCCGCCCTTTTGCCAGCTTGCATAGCGGGTCGCTGCACGGGGCTTAGCGATACTGTGACTGACTGCATCTTCCTCTTCGCCGGTCTCAGGGTTTAGCAGTTCTGTTGCCCGCTGCCATCGTGCGCATGCCGCTTCGCAAGGTGTCATGCGGTGCAGAGGGACCTGTAAAGAGGCTCACCGAAACATGCTGGTCCTTGGCGGCTCGCGTAGCAACGCTGATCCCTATCCCCCCCACAAGGCCATTTCACCAGTACGGGTGTCGGCGGGACGCCTGGGCCGTCAGATATCTCCCGTTGGACGACGAAAGTGGTCGAACTGTTCATCAACCCTGCGAAGGTAAACAGATTGCTTCGCGCGCGCTGACTGCATGTGCATGCGTCAGGTCGTCCGATGCAAACGAGAGCTGACGCGCCGATGCTTACTTGAACCCGTACGCGTATGCTTATAGGCCAGCCGTCGTTTGCGATATAAGCAGAAGAGAGCTGATAGAAAAGCAAAATGCACCTCGGCACTGGACGTCGCAAATGGCTCTTGCAAGGCTCCTTACGGATGGGAGGTTGACTGCTTAGGTGAGCAGATGCAGTGAGCAGCGGCAATGATAGACGGGCGTGACGGGCTGCTTTGCATGTGACGGTTTGTATGGCGGGCAAGACATTTTGCAAGACGAGATAACGCGGAATACGGCGTTGGTAGCAATATTTGGATATGGGAACAGAGCGCCCCGCGTGTGAGCTATCGCACACAGGACAAATTGTTTGAACGGCCTGCTGTGTGCTAAAGCACACTACAGGAGGAGATGGTCCGATTCCAAAAATGCTCATGCATGCACGTATTTGCGGCTGTACGCGACGAATACTACGCAAACGTTGTCGTGTCGGTATGCACGGAGTACTCGGTTCCTCGCAAGCCATACTTGCAATGGCATCCATTCTGTCTTTATCCCTCCTGTCGGAGCTGGCTCCGGGATGGCTAATAGTCACGGAGCACAATCTCTAACTGGACTTTATGAGCTACCCGGGTACCTCATACTCGGGTACGGAGTATGGAGTACGAGTTCTCGTTTCGTCCCGTCCCGTGTGCCACAGAGGGGAAAGTTGACGGCCGACCCACCCGATGGTTCGATCTACTTCACTTGTACTACTGCTACGACAAAGTGTACATGTGGTTCGTACAGAACGTCATGTCGAAGGAGCCATAGCCCACCTGAAGGAAGGAGGGATGCCGATAAAGGTTTGAGGAGCAGCATCCGGTTTCCTGGTTGGATCACGATCGGGTGGCTCAAAGCTGGCAGGCTGCCTTGGCACATAATTGACCGAGAAGAGAGACATTTCTCTGCCCAGGATAAAAGGACCCTCTTTCGGCAGTAGTGGTAAGTAAGGTAGTACGAGTATGCAGGGAAAGCTCGCCGCGGCAGCTTCGGGGCGGCCAGCCTCACTATTCTGATCCAGGCATGGATGGACATTACAAGTATGAACGGTTAGTCATTTCCACTGTTCGCTTACTTGTACTACTTTTCCAATAGCTCGGTACTCGAGTCCCCCTGCTGATCTCGCGGCCTCACACTCATTCACCCCTTGCTCTGAATTTCTCCTCTTTTTCCAGCCCAGCTGCCCAGCTAGCAAGGGTGTTTTTTTTTTTTTTTTTTTTTTTGTCTTTTGTGGTGGGCTGTACTTTGTAATACAAAGTATGAGTTACAACCAGGTAGTACTTTACTCTACATGATACTTTGTAAGTTCGAGACGGGGGAGGCGTGTGCATTGAGAAAGACGGCTATTGCCTAATGCGCGCGCGCGCGCTCTCGTGTACCGCAGAATGACTCCAGAGGAGACACGGGCGCAGAGAAGGCAATCCCGCGTCCCTCCCACCCCAGCCCATATTGTGGGCGGTCTCAAGGGGGCCGGAAAGTGAAAATCTGGGGAAATGCCATGCCCTCCATGCGTGGCTCCCTTATTGCTGGGCCCCCGGTAAGCAGGACTTGTGTGCTGTGCCTGGCTAGGCCTCCCACTACTACTACTAACCAGCATACCGGAGACGATGAAAACCACAAAGTAAGCTTTAGTAAACGGGTAGTCAGCAGCATATTGCTAGATGGCACCAGGAACCAACATCTTGACCGTAGACCAGAAAGGCAAAAAGCAACATGGTTTTGAACAGCGTCAGGGCAAACTAGACTCAAGCGAGCCTAGTTTTTCTTCACCCTCAGATGCCTGGCTGAGAAGAGCGGTGGATGATGCTCGTGATAGGTCATAGTGAGGCTGGAGATGCTCACATATCATGTTACCAGTCGAACCAGCAAAGAGTCATGTTTTTTTAGGTAGAGAAGGCATAGCTGTAAAAATAGCAATTCCCCGAGGTCCGGAAGTAATACTCCCTGAGACAAGCTGCTTACGGTGCCTAACTAGTCCCCCCCAAGCGTCCTTGTGTGTGTGTGTGTATGGTATACCTATACGGGAATTGGAACGGAAGATTTCCTTTTTGGAGGATTTTTCCTCTTATTGGTGCTAGTACTTTATCAACAGAGTGAAAAGGCTGACGTGTCGTTGCAAGGCTGATGAATATTATGCGCTACTGCATGAACAAGACCGGGGGACGCTTATTTGTTGTTTCTCCCCTTCTTTGTACGCAAAGAAACCTTGCAAGTACTGACTAGTGTCTCCGCGTTCCGTCGAATCCGTCCGCGGAAGGAAGATCACGATGATCAGGTTACGATTGTGGTTAATCGGAAGAGGGGGGGAAGCCAACACATGGGGAGAAAAAAAAAGAAGGGTCTTTCTGTGTGGTAGCACAAGGCTAGTACCTTTATCTGTTGGCGGGTAGCGGGCTGTGCGGATGCAGATTATCGGCAAGGGGGGGAATGGCAGAGAGAGCTGAGCTGAAATGAATGAATGAATGACTCGGAGTAGGGGTGGTGGAAGAGGCCGATGTGAGTCAGGGGCTGCTGCTGGATTTGAATGCAAGGAAGAGAGAGGGAGAGAGAAGAAGAAGAAGGGATTTTTGGAGAGGGTGGCGATAATATGAAATATTAATGCATGGTGTTGCACTTTTTAATTTTTTTATGTAAGTGAGTGTGATTGGAAACGGCAATATAATTCAAGACGGCGGTGAGGCGTTTCGGTACTGAATACCTACGGAGGTTTAGTTGACTGATCGATTGACTGGGGTTAGAATGATTTACAGGGTGGTCTACGAAGTAACTTTCTTTGTATTGGGCTTTTACGAATGAAGAATGACAAAAGACAGGTAGATACAGTAGAATTGTAGCATTTAGTATCACTAGTAGTAGTTTTGCTAACTCGAATAATTAATCCAATCTCGATGAGATCAAATTAGAAGAAGAGGAAGAGGAAGAAATTATACACGCCCCCCTCCTAGAAAGAAAAAAGCAAAAAAAAAAAAGAGACGGAAGAAACCCGTTCCCACACATCCATCCCACGCTGCAGGAACGAGTCATGACTGACAGGAACTATCGAACGACGAAATTGCAAATTTTTTCTTTCTTTTTTCTTCTAAATTAAATTAAATTTTAAATTAAAGAACAAAAAAAAAAAAAAATGTTGGGACCAACCCGTGCACACACACACACCGGGAGCTGCCATCGGCATATCTAAACTGGCTCTAGTTTAGTACCTAGAATGTGTCTCGGCAAATTTAAAAATAAAAATAAAAATACGCCCCGAAAATACCCAAAATAGAAACGAAGGAAGGCAACATCTTGAACTAACTTAGAGTCCCCCCCCTTTTTTTAGTAGGGGAGGGGAAAAAAGATACGTTTAAAAAAAGAAACGCTGGACGAACAGGGAATCGAACCCTGGACCTTTCCCAGGCGGTTTTAAGCTACTTGGAAGTTTGCTTGATGCTAAGGGAAAATTATACCACTAAACCATTCGCCCATGTTTTTGTGATGTTGTCATCGTGAGGGTAGGAGCATGATGAAGGCATGGCTGGAGGAGTGAATGGCCTAGAAATTTAGGTTCAAGCTCGCTGAAAAGGGGGATAAAAAAGAGACAACGTTGTGATATTCAAAAACATCATATAAGAGTAAAATTTTCTTCATCGATATTCATTCATTGTGTTCGAAGCTGCCGTTATCTACCTAGCGGTTCCTTGGCATTGATCTCCTTAATCGTTTCCCTCGTCCTCGCATTGTCTTCAAAGCTGGCGTGGATCAGATCAACCACCTCATCCACCGTGAAATATAAGCTCAGCTCGCTATCACACCACAGGAATTTGACCTCGTTGAGGTTGCTTTGTAGTACTTCGCCGAGATACTTGAGACGTAGCCAGCTGGGCGCATATTGAGCCGTTGTAGGCACCTCGTCCGGCACTGGTGCTGTACCGGCTAGTTTGCTGGGGATGAATAGATCATCAAGCTCGGTTGACGAAGCAATGAGTTGGGCGATGCTGTAGGCCTCGTCCTGTCCAATGGAGGACATGTCCAACACGTCTGATATAAGCCGTGAGGCAAGTGAGTCTGCGAGTGACCCGACTGCCTGAGACCAGACAGATCTCCTCAAAATGGGCTCCCACGTTGCAGCCACGCTTCGAATACGTGCTGTTCCAGCCTCGATCGAAGATTCTTTGTCGTCTTGCTGTGCCAGGCTTTGCGAGCCCCCTAGGAGATCTTGTAATATCGTCTTTTGGAGGCTCATTTCATTTCCGTAGCTGCGGTTAGCAAAGCTTTTGAGCGTCCGGACATCATTGTCGATGCAGAGCATACTCCGCGCACGAGGTGTTAGCTCCTCGCGTTGTTTCCAGGCCAGAGAGAAGTCTGATAGCTTCTCTGCCAGATACATGGCGTCATTATATAGAAACCTTGAAGGCTCGGTTAGTTATACATTGAGAGCTGGAGATTTATCGCGTTGCTAGACTTACATGTTGCCTCCGGCATCAGACGAGTAGTAGTGAGGTGAAATGGCTCGGAACAAGGCCAAGACAAATGTAGGCAAGCTGAATAGGCCAGGCGCCGTTGCAATTAACAGGCTGTATTCGTTTGCGTCCCTGGTCAGTGCCGCTCCGTCTTCCAGAATGGAGAATATCAGCTCGAGAACAGGCTCAGGCATTGATGAAATGCTGTACGTCTCTTTGAAGATTAATTCTCTTGTCTCCTCCTTGGCTTTGCTCGGTCTTCTCTTGTGAGCCGCCGGTGTAGGTGCGGGAGCGGGAGCATCGCCATCATCGCCCCAGCCCCATGCATCGGCGCCATCATCTTCATCTGGGGCTTCGGTATCTTTCTTGGCTTCTACCGTCTGGTTCGCATTCCCGTTGGCATCATCGTTATCTCCCCAGCCCCATGCATCAGCACCATCATCTCCATCCACAGCTTCGGCAGTTTCTTTTTCCACCGGCTTCGCTTCTTCTTGTTTCTCATTCGCATCCTTGTTCGTATCCTCGTTGTCATCCCATCCCCAAGCATCCCCAGCATCGTCATCGT
Source organism: Trichoderma polysporum (assembly GCA_030278935.1). Taxonomy (NCBI): domain Eukaryota; kingdom Fungi; phylum Ascomycota; class Sordariomycetes; order Hypocreales; family Hypocreaceae; genus Trichoderma; species Trichoderma polysporum. Next base: position 44,165 of record JARFTM010000165.1, on the reverse strand, counting down.
CTCCACCAGGTGCCCCTTTCTTATCATTAGCCTGCGGCGCTGGATCATTCCTATCCTCTGCCTTGTCGTCTTCCCATGCCTCGCCCCAACCCTCTCCCCAGTCGTTTGTGTCTGCAACAGCTCCGGCTCCTGTTCTAGAAAGCTCTTTCCCTTCCGCTATGGAAACCATCTGCCTCTCAATCTTTTCGACTCGTTTTGACTGCCCAATCCCACCTGCAAGATTAACTCGGACGCTGTCGAGGGACGTCTCTCTGCATTTTTCGAGCCATATTGTGGGAGCTTTACTGGCCCAGTCTTGTATCTGCTCGAGGCCAGTAAACCCACTGTGTTGTAACGTTTCACAAAAACCCTTCATTTTTGAGACCAACGCATGAAACTTGTCTAGGTCTTTGAGTCCTGAAGGAACAGCAGGGTTGAGCCATTCTCGAGTGAGCTTGGATATAATGTCGCCCATCATGACATTGGCCAAGGGTTGCAATAGATCCGCTGGTAATTTTTGCGCAACAAATGTTAGAATCTGCTCGAGATCTGATAAAAGAGACTCCGCTGAGCCATCGGCGGATCCTGCAAGCTCCAGCACGTCTCCTTCTACCTTGATGCCTGGGACGTTTGATCTTGTAGCATCCATGCGTGGCGATACCACTGCCGCATCCAAATTATGCCACAGCTGCTCCATTCTCTCATCAACCTCCTTGTAAGCTTTTAAGCCAATTGCGGCATCCTCCAGGGTCATTTTTTCATCTAACAATTGTCAACAGATTTGCAAGAGAGGAGAGAAGGTAGAGATGTAAGTCACATAACGAACCTTGGCGCGTATTGTAGATGGCAATTTTCCCTGAATCTGTATCAACCTGTACCAGAGTTTTCCAGATGTGGTTGAATACTTGGTGAATTTCGGACTTTAGCTCAAAGGCTTTTAGATCCAAGAGCTTCATCACTCGGGTGGTCTTGCTGACTCCCACATCGTCAAGGGCCGTCCATGATTCTTTTTCCAAGTCAGCCACGGCCACCAAATGAATCAACAGAATACGTACTCTCAAGCAGCCGCAGTGAGTCCAGAACACGCCTTTCCCTGCTTGCTTGCTCGACTTCGACGAGGAGTTGGTTGACACGCTGAATCCGTCTCAAGACGCTGTGCATCTGTTGGCTATATTGGACCTCTCGATTAAGAAACTCGGCTTTCTCTTCCGCGTCTTGGATTGCTTCCCCGGTTACATCAGGAGCCTCGGATTGACGGATGATGTCATTGGCGATGGTTTTGGATCGGATGATATCCTCCTGCAAAATCTTTGCGTTTTTAACCCACGAGCTAATGTCATCCTTTGTATCCTCGTTTATGGTATGTATTTCGGCCTAAACAAGGGCAGCGTTAAAACATGACGCATCGTCATAGCGACATCTTTAGTGGCGGTTCTAGTACCTCAATATCCGCCTTGGCCTTATCCAGAGCTGTAATTGTAGGATTTAGATCAGTCTCTGAGACCGACGGCAGCGCGGTAACCTCATCAGGGAAATGCCCATCTAGAGCAAACGATAGAATGGCGTTGCTAAGCTGTTGCGGTTCCGTCGCGGCCGCCATGGTAGTGGCCACAGTGACCTTTGACAGCTACGGTTGCGAGGGGCGATCACGCGATTGCTTCCTTGGTCCGAAGGAAAAGATTAGGAGTAGCCTCAGTAAATAGCATCAATGCTAAGTAAAGTATTAGCTGGCATCGCAGGACATGGTATTAAGTCGTTGGGGCTGAGGGCGCGTCGGTTTGCGCAAATCGGATCAGGTTCACCTTTTTTGACGATGCCAGCATTTGAGCTCTCGAGGTAGCTGGCAACTTGACTGCCTTAGGTGCTTTAGTGAAGTCACTCCCTTACAGCAGCTTCGGCCAGCACCTGCTACGCCACATACAGCTGAGGCTGGCGCCTAGGTACGTACCTGTTGGGCTGCGTGCGCGCGTCTAGGCGGTTAAACCCCCTCATTTTGTGGCGCAGTCTCGGGCACATGCTTGCTTCCGCTTCATTGGCATGTTGCTTTGGCTTTGATGGGATACCCCACCAACCAAGAGCCAGACAATAGGATCCATCTGCAACAAACCCTCCGACGGTACGTACTTTAATATTGTTCTCCTGTGAGGATCCTTCGACTAGACAGGGATCAAGTGTTTGAAACCCATTGCTGTCAGACGGGCGAGAATCTTGCAGACCGTTAGGCTCTTCTTCTCACGTTGGGGACATTCCATAAGCAGTCTCTACCAGCCCCTCATCTCAGATAGCGGGCAAAGAGGATCTTCTCTTTTCCACCTCCCGCTGGCTTACTATCGGGTAGATTGGGAGCAATCAGTTGAACAAAACAACGTTCACGACGTTTTATCTTCTCCGGGCAGAGCGCAGTTTGCCCTGTCGTTACTTGTCGAGACATCCTTGTGTTTGGTGAGTTGCTGAAACATCCCCACATGCCCTCCGCTCCTTGTTCGTTTTCGAATATCACAACGCCTCAACAATCTATCTGTTTTTGAACTGCTTGCACCCCCTTGTTAAAAGACCTGGATTGGAAGTCATCATTTGGCTTCTACGCAACATTGCTGGAAGACCCTCTTGGATGCTCTCAGCCAGGCTTACGAACAAGATTCTACCGCTCATTGTGGCCATTACAAGCATTGGCTGGTATTTCTTATTCATCAGCGATCATGGCCAATCTGTCAACGCATTCCTGGAAGGCTGCCTGATGAGGTTGGTCTCTTCTATGCTCCTCTATCTCAGTGGCCCATGCAGAAACCATGTGCCTACTCGTCTACCCACCTACATATTCTACCCTTGCAATCCTACAGAATCTTAATATAACTCTTTTTTTCGTTTTCTTCTTAGACGCAACAAGTCAGTAATAAGTGGCTGGGTGTTGATCTGTTATCTTCTTACCTAGGAGGGGTATACAGTCTCAGCACTCTGCCAAGGTTATTTGATTTGCCTTGCCATTACGATTGTACTGACCAGCTGTTGCTTAGGTCTGGTTGGAAAGGGCGCGGTTTCTTGCAAGATTTCAGAATGCCTTCTCAAAAGTTAAAGCCTAGTTTCCGCAAGGTGCAAAGTTTCAAGACCGATTATGCTCCCTGCACAATCACTCAATATGTCTCTGAGCGAAGTGGCATGCAGGTCGTAGTGGCCGACCGCAAGGGACCCAAGATCAATGGTTACTTCACCCTCGCTACCGAGATCTTCGATGACTCTGGTGCGCCCCATACCCTGGAGCATTTGATCTTCATGGGCTCCAAGAATTATCAGTGGAAAGGCCTTCTGGACAAACTATCGTCTCGCGCATACTCTGGCACCAATGCTTGGACTGCCACCGATCACACAGCTTATACCCTTGAAACTGCTGGCTGGGAGGGCTTTGCTCAGATCCTCCCCGTCTACTTGGAGCATGTGATCCTGCCTACCATTACAGATGAGAGCGTTGTCACCGAGGTTTGGCATATCGATGGAGAAGGTAACGATGCTGGCGTTGTGTACTCCGAAATGCAGGCCGTGGAAAACCGCAGTACCGAAATTATGGATCTGAAAGCTCGTCGGCTTTTGTACCCAGAGAATGTTGGATTCCGCTACGAAACTGGTGGTATGACGGAAGCCCTGCGAATACTTACCCCTGAGCGTATTCGTCAGTTCCATCGCGACATGTACCAACCGCGCAACCTGTGTGTAGTCATTGTTGGCGAAGCGGACCATGAGAATCTCCTGGAAATACTAGATGCGTTCGAAGAAAGTATCAAAGATGATATTCCCGCCCTTGATAGCCAATTCAAGAGACCCTGGACAGAGTCAGCTCAGCCGCCAGTTCTTAAAGAAACCATTGTCACGACGGCAGAGTTCCCAGAGGAAGATGAATCCGTTGGCGAAATCCTTATTGGTTTTTTTGGCCCTCATTGCTCTGATGTACTTGCCACATCAGCTTTGAATATTCTTCTTACTTACCTTTGCGGCTCATCCGTCTCTGTGCTGGAGAATACGCTTGTTGAACGAGAGGAACTTGCAAGCTCTGTCTCGTACTGGTGGGATTCACGGCCGAACTCGCTCATTTGGTTACAGCCTACCGGCGTGGAAACGGAAAAATTGGACTTTGTGGAAAAACGCCTCTTCCAAGTCTTGAAGGATGTCGTGTCAAAACCATTGGACATGGACTACATGAGAGAGTGCCTCCGAAGAGAGAAGCGACAGGTCAAGTATCATGCTGAAACGTCAGAGTCCTTTTACTCTACCAATATCATAACCGATTACCTCTTTGGAAAACGTGACGGCTCAACACTCAAGGATCTGGGAACATTGGCAGAGTATGATGTTCTTGAGAAGTGGTCAGACGAAGAGTGGCGAGCTTTCATGAGCCAATGGATGGCCGATGCGCACCACATCTCCATCCTGGGCAAGCCATCCTTGGAGTTGGCCACCAAGATCAAAAGCGATCATGAAGCTCGAATCGCCAAGCGAAAGGAAGAGCTTGGAGAAGAAGGCTTACAAAAGCTCGCTAAAGCGCTCGAAAATGCCAAAAATAAAAACGATGCGCCAATCCCCCCTGAGGTCATTGACCGCTGGGCCGTTCCTGGTACAGAGTCAATTCATTTCATCGAATCTGATACTGCTCGTGCTGGTAATGCAAAGTCTGTTGGCCTTGGCTCTGGGCGCGCGCAAGAACTCATCAATGCGGCCTCTGATGGTAAATTACCGCTCTTCATTCAATTCGAAGACGTGCCCACAAACTTTGTGCACATTACTCTTCACCTTGGCACGGCCCAAGTCCCAGTCCACTTGAAGCCGCTATTGTCAATCTTTAGCGACAATTTCTTCAACACTCACATCACGCGAGATGGAAAACAGATCAACTTTGAGCAGGTTGTGATGGAGCTGGAGAGGGACAGTGTTGGCTATGATATTGGGAGCTCTCGCCAGCTCGGTGATTCTGAAGGATACATGATTCAGTTCCAGGGCGAACCGGACAAATATGCTGCGGCTGTGAACTGGCTTCGTACCATGATGTTCGACTCCGTCTTTGACCCTATCCGCATCAAGGCTGCTATCATGAAAGCTTTGGCAGATATCCCAGAATCGAAACGCGACGGACGCAGCATGGCCGCTGAAGTGGACACTGCTATCCACATGGAAAAGTCTTCTCTTTCAGTGGCCAGACGTGTTGTCGTCAAGGCAGTTTACCTCAAACGTCTTAAGAAGCTCCTTAAGAAGAACCCGGACCAGGTTGTGGAGTGGTTCAACACAATCCGTGACTCTCTTTTCACATTTGAAAACATAAGAGTTCTTGTTGCAGCAGACTTACAAAAGCTTCCCAACCCTATCACGACCTGGGATCCACTCTCCACAGCATTGAAATCGCAAAACAAGTCGATGACTCTTATTCCGAAGCCATCAAGTATTTTGAACGATGAAGGAAAGGCCCCCGGTTCCGTTGGAGCCATCATTATTCCCATGACAGCTCTCGACAGCTCCTTCTCCGTGAGCACTGCCCCTGGTCTCTATTCATTCTCAGATCCTAAGCTGCCGGCCATCATGGTAGCAGTAGGATATCTCGAGACGGTAGAGGGCCCTCTGTGGAATGCTGTTCGAGGCGCTGGGTACGCCTACGGATCTTTCTTCTCACGTAATGTTGAGAGCGGGGTTATATCCTACAAAGTTTACCGCTCTCCAGATGCTTCCAAGGCAATTATTGCTTCGCGAGACGCCATTCAGAAGATTGCCAACGGAGAGGTTCAAATTGACAAGCATCTTCTAGAAGGCACCATCAGTCAGATTGTAGTTGGATTTGCAGACGAACAATCCACCATGCCCAGCGCTGCCCAGCAGAATTTCGTCCAGAGCGTGTTCAAGGAGCTCCCCAAAGACTGGAGCAAGGATATCCTCAAACGCGTTAGAGAAGTAACGGAAGACGAGATTCGACAAGTGCTGAAGGACTTCATTATGCCTTGCTTTGAGCCGGGCAAGAGCAACGTGGTGATTACATGCGCCAAATTGATGCAAGAGGTATTATTTTATAACGCCATTTCCCAAATTCTACGTGATTCTGTATGCGAGAGCTATGCTAACAATTTCCGTATAGGGTATGGAGACTGCATTCAAGGGTATGGGCTTCGAGGTCCAGACCCATGAGCTAAGTCACTTCCACGATGACTATGGCTTGGATGCTGGCGATGATGAAGACGAGGATGAAGATGATGAGGACGACGAAGATGAGGATGAGGAAGAGTATTCAGACGAAGAGGGGAGCGAGGAGGATGAAGACAAGGATTAGATGGACTCGATGTCTCGGGCACAAATTCTTCTCTCTAGGATATAGGCTTGGAAAACCTATACTGTAAGCTTCATATAGGCTTGCATAGAATAACACGGGCAACTAGAACCCATATGATAGATGGTATGAGCACAGCTGTGGGGATGATGTCCTATTTCAAAATCGTGATTTGTTCGAACATTTTTTTCTCGAAAGATATTCTAGTATCTATCTCTACACACATATTTCTTAATCTATAACGTCTTACAACTCGTCGCGGCCACTGGCTTTGACGACGCCCTCCTCCTCCTTCTCACTGGTAATGGCCTGCTCGCCCTTCCAGTCCAGAGCCTTGAGGCGTTCTGAGAGGTGAGGGTGCGAGAAGTGATAGCTTGCGTACATCCAGTCGGCATCCATGGAGCTGAGATTCTGCACATGCAGCTTGATAAGCGACGAGGCCAGCTCGGCACGCATGCCGAGGCTGTTGGCGAAGGCATCGGCTTGGAACTCGAAAGTGCGGGAGACAATGTGCAGGAGGAGCTGGATGACGGTGTCCATGGGGGAGAGCGCGTCAGAGAAGAGGAGGAAGCCGATGATGATGGGATGCTCGTTGTTGAAGCCGAACGAAGAGTACAGGGAGCGGTTGTTGATGAAGACGGAGAAGAGACTGAAGACGTAGAGGAGATGGGCCTGTGATTTTGTGTTAATGGATGTTTTTTGGGATGCTATTCGGAGAAAATAGAAGTTTCTCGTACCTGAGAGATGCCAAAGAGGCTCGTGGTGTGACCCAACTTCCAGTGACCAAGCTCGTGGGCTAGGATAGCAAGAACCTCATTCGGTTCAGATTTTTCCAACAGGGTATCGTAGATGACGATGTGCTTCTTCCATGGCAGACCGTAGAAGAAAGCATTAGAGTGAGCGCTGCGCTTGCTGCCGTCAATGACGTACAGCTCGTGCAGGGGGAACTTGAATTGAGCAGCCAATTCGTTGACCTTGGTCTTGAGCTCGCCGTCCTCGAGGGGAGACAGCTTGTTGAACAGGGGTTGGATGAAGGTGGGGTAGAGGGTAGTCATCAGAAGCTGCAGGCCGGCAGTAAAGACCCAAGTGTAAAAGACGAATTGAGAACCAGTCTTTTGGATGATCTTGAGGAAACCAGCGAGGATCGGGGGCATCAGGACAGCGGTGAGGAGGTTCGTCTTAACCATGTCGGAGATGAAGAGGCCGGGCGTCTGCTTGTTGAAACCAAACTTCTCTTCCAAGACAAACGTGCTGTAGACCCTGGTCGGCAGGCTCAGCGCCTGCTGGATGAGCATAAAGGCAAAGACGAAAGCGATGGACTGGGAGATTTCGCCGGTGAAGCGAGCGGGCGCATATTTGAGCAGCAGGTCGCCGGTCCAGGACCACAGCTTGGGCATGACATCGAGTTGGATAAAGGCGAAGTTGACGATTTGGCCCCATAGGCCGCTGACGACGGAGAACTGAGCTTTGGCGCGGCCGTACTCTTGCGATTTGTCAAAGGTTTCCTGGGAGACTTCCTTGGAGAGGACGGCGGGGGGCTTGGGCAGCTGGAGGACACGGTACTGGCGGAAGGTGAGGAAGGACTCGAAGACGAACTGGCCCACGGAGAAGCCTAGGATGAGCCTCTTCCATGGGAACAGCGGGCGATCGAGGAACTGCGACAAGCGCTGTGGGCAAATGAACAAGGCATTTGGTTAGCGACTTAAACGAACCATAGATTAATGCTTGGGGAGTATCAATTGACTCCCAATGGCGATGTTTGCAGACATACCTGTAAAAAGTCCATGATGGCTGTTACTGATATCGTCAGGATATCAACAGCTTGGGGGGACCCTGTTGTGCAGAGGTAGGTTTGAAGATGAATGAATCTTTTTTTTGGTCAACGTAATGCGTGGGGGAGGCCAGGGTGTCTATAATTGCGATGCGCGGGTTTGCTGAGCTAATGCACGGCTCGGATAGCTACCCGGTGATAAGGCCTTGTTTACCACTACGTAGGTATGATTACATGTAACATGTCTTAGAGTGCTGGTGCAGTAATAGGTAGAATTAGCTAGTAGTAACATAGCTAAGTCAGGGCCGATCAATTGAAATGATTGTAACCGTTTCGTTATAATTGAATTCGATTTTATTGCGCTTTAACCTAAAGGCAAGGCAAGGCCAGTAATTGATTACCTTTACTTGGGTACCTACCTATGGCATGTCTACTTAGTGAGAGCATCTGCCTAAGCTATAGTACTAAACTTACATGCCTCCAAGACGAGCGCCTGATTTAAGATCAATCAATAAAAGCAAGACAGGTACAGGTACCATCTTACTCGTGCCCTATCCTCCGCTGAGTACCGGCCACTAACGTAGTGCCTACTACGCTCCGCATGCTACTACTAGTAGGGCAGTAATATATTACGAAAGGCCCCCCTCTGCTTTTACTAAGACTGTGCCGAAGTATTACAGTGATACTGTAAGATCTGGAGCACGCGACCAAATACCTTTCCCTTAGCTAGAATCACGTCCTAAACAAGGCAAAAGGTCAACAATTTTTGCCTTTATCGATGTGTTGAAACTATTCACAGAGCACACATTGCTCAATTTTGAAGCCAAGTTGAAAAAAAAAAAAAAAAAGTAATAACTTCCGCTGAGAAAGAGGCGATATGATAGACAGCTTGGAGGATAATAGCTACAAAGTTAAACAAACATATGAATGGATTCGCATCCCGCTTTGCCATTGAGGGCATTGTTAAGGGCCAGGCAGAGGCCATTTTTTTCTTTTTCTTTCTTTACAAAAGCATGCTTTATTTGCCCCTCGAAGCCCTGAGCAGGTCCCAAAAGACCTTCTCACGTTCCTCTCGTGGCACATTGTGAAAGTCTGGTCGTGCCATAGTTGGTGGCAGGACTCTGTCTAGGCACAAATTCAGCAACTTGGGCAGAAATGGCTCATCTCTCAGTCGCTCCAGTAGACATGGGAACAGCTGATCTACTGGCACGTTGGAGAGCTTAAATTCCCTTTGGATTACCTCTGGAGACGCGTTCGCAGCCAGACACCGAATAGCCGAATCCTAATGTCCATTCGTAGTTGGCTGAGGCGGTCGTTCCGGCCCATATGGCACCGGGGGACCCTGTTCGCTTGGCTGAGGCTCCTCTTCGGTATCATCATCGAACTCACTAAGCCCTTCCTCCTCGCCCTCCTCGTCAGAATATTCGCTCTCCTCGCCCTCACCCTCTGTGGCCCCATGCTCGTGGCTATCCGGGAAGCACTCCTCTACCGTGCTGGGCTCTACCGTGGTGACTGGTTCGCGTGGAACTTTCCGCCCCTGCTGCTGCATCTGCTGGATGATACTCATGAGCTTCTCGTTCTTCTTGTCGGCGGCCTCGATTTTCCTCTTCCAGTCTTGCCGTTCTTCTGCCATGTGGATGATGTTCGCCGTAGTCGCCTCTTTGTGACGCTTCAACGCCTCATTCTCCTTCTCCAAGCGCTTGCCCTTTTTTGACATATCCTCCATTTCTTTTCGAAATGAAAGAAACAGGTCGTTGCTATTATTAAGAGTGTCCTCCACCTATGAGATGAAAGGGATTAGACAAGACCTGGCAACCAATTGATCAGTGCACGCTTCAACCACATACCTGTTTGAACTTGTCCACATATACATTCAGCTGATTCCTCAACTCCGTCTCAGTTTTGGTAAATGCCCCTACCTGGCTCTGCAAGTGGCGCGCTTTGGTCGATTCGGCTTCGGCGTTCTTCTTCTCCCTGTCATGGCGGGATAAATGGTACTGGACTTCGAGTTCTTTTGTCCGCATGAGAGAGTGAAAATGAAGCTCGCGCAACTCATACTGTTCAATAAATGATTTGAATCGTACTCGGAATCTGATAGCATTGCTCGCCGGTTAATTCATGCGCGTCGGAAAATACTCTCTGCATGTGAGTGGGTAAGCTTACAGTTCGTCCATTTCCATGTCAACCACTTGTTTCTTCGGGGTGTCCTTTTCTTCTTGATACCCCTCTAGTTTTGATAACAAACTTGCGAATTTCTCATCCCAGGCCGCGTTGTTTCGCTTCTGCGTGCTCTGGAGCTCTTTGTTCTCATTCTATGACTCAATGTCAGTGCGCTATGTCACGCCAAAGACTTGATAACTTTGTTTGCTCGTAGCTGCCTGGGCTAACCTTCATCTTGTTATTATCTCTCTGCAGTTCTCGGCACAGCTTTTCAAGTTTCTCCTTCAACCCCACCGTCTTGCTGAGTTCCGTACGGCTGGCATCCCGTTCTTTCTGGAGGGCGTCCCCGCGTTTCTTGTTCTTTTGGTTTTCTCTTTCTAGGCGTCGCATGTCGGCTAAGAGTTCACTTGAGCGCTTCATAAGGTGCTCAATTTTCTGCATGTCGTCCATTTTGGATACCTGCTGTAGAAGATCTCGATTGGCGCGCTTTACTTCTCTCTCTATTTTACGAATATGAGACGTTAGTCCACCTCGGACTGACTACTTCCTTTAATGCGGAAGATTTGAACGCACCTATTTCCATCTCCTGGTCTTTCTCTCCAGCGGCATCCTGCTCCAACTGTGAGATGCGGGCCTGCAGCAGGCGCGAAGCCTCGGTCGAGTCCATCCCCCTCTTTCCCTTGGCTTTCTTATTCGCAACGGGAGATGAGTGAACATGCGGATCGTGGCCATTCGTTAGGGCCGCCTCCACATGGGTTGCCGGCATGGCTTGAAAGGTGCGTCAAGGCGGAGAGTTTTGGCAATGCACGAGTCGCATCAAGGGCCAAATCACATTGATGGAGAGCTGTGGGCAGACTCCAGGCAACTCGTACGGTAAATATTTTGTGTCCTCTTCCTTTTTAAAAAGCTGAAAATTAATCGATACCAGGTTCTAAACGGCGGCGTCGGCTCGAGGCTTTGAGGCTTTGCTCGGCAACGGCTCCAGCGGGAAGCCAAGCGGAATTGCCGTCAAAATCGTCGCCGTCTGAGCTGTCGGCCGGGGTACTGGACAATAGATGATCGCTGGTGCTTATGAGATACTGGTTGATCGCGAATTGAGCTCCGGGCAGGGCGTGATTGGCCGTCGTTGCGATCCTGGCGTGCATACAACTTGCCCCAGCCGTCGATGAAAAGGCATGTGTAGGTTGGAGGCGTGACCAGGCGGGTGGTAATTCGTAGAATTCTAATAGTGCGATGATGCGGCGTGCAGGTGGTAATTTGTTAGTGCCTCATGGATTAGGTCAGCAGCCAATATGGTGGGGTTGTTAGTGCACTAGCAACCGTGTGGCCGGAAAGATTTGGGGGCCCCTTGCCGAAGTCACGACTGACTAAGCGCTTTTGCGTGGCGGGCTTTGCTGCCATTATGACTGTGAAATTTCTACGAGATCTGCAGATGACTTGATAGCATCACCATCATCATCACCATCAGCATCTCGTTTTAGCTGCGGTCGCTTTGCTTGTGTGGTTCAGTCTTGGGACCCTGTACAGCTACTAGATCCCTTTCAGTTTCTTTCTTTCTTGTTCCGATGCATCATTAGAGTCTTCTCTTCCTTTTTCTTTCTGTCTCTTATAGATCCCGAGATTGCTTCCTCACCATGTTGCGCAACGCAGCGAACACGGCCCGCAAGACCGTAACGGATCTCGGCCTGTATCCGAAGCCTGGTTCCAAGCTGCATGGCTTTACCATCGTCCGATCAAAGCATGTTCCCGAGCTGGAACTGACGGCACTGCAGCTGCAGCACGACAAAACCGGCGCCGACTACCTGCATATCGCGCGTGACGACACCAACAATGTCTTCTCCATCGGCTTCAAGACGAATCCTCCGGACGATACCGGTGTCCCCCACATTCTGGAGCACACCACTCTTTGCGGCAGCGAAAAGTAGGGATGTCTTTTGGCAGCCAGCGGGAAACGATGGCTGACAATATCCCAGATATCCTATTCGCGACCCATTCTTCAAGATGCTGCCCCGTACTCTGTCCAATTTTATGAATGCGATGACAGCTTCAGACCATACGTTTTACCCTTTTGCGACGACAAACGAGCAGGACTTCAAAAACCTGATGTCAGTGTATCTCGATGCAACACTTCATCCATTGTTGAAGCAATCCGACTTTCAGCAGGAAGGCTGGCGAATTGGGCCTGAGAATCCGTCGGCAGAGGACGCAGAAGGCAAAAAACTTGTCTTCAAGGGTGTTGTGTATAATGAGATGAAAGGACAGATGTCAGACGCGGGATATCTCTACTACATTCGATTCCACGACCACATCTTTCCCGACATCAACAACTCTGGCGGCGACCCGCAAAAAATCACGGATTTAACCTATGAGCAGCTGAAGAACTTCCACGCCGAAAACTATCACCCAAGCAATGCTAAGCTGTTTACCTACGGAGACATGCCCCTAGCAGATCACCTGCAGGAGATTGACGCTAGGCTACAGGCTTTTGACAAGATTACCAAGGACAAGGTAATTCACCTGCCGATTGAGCTGAATGGTCCTCAAGAAGTTACTCTCCAGGGTCCGTTAGACCCATTGGTTGCTCCGGATCGACAGTATAAAACATCGGTATCTTGGATTACTGGTGACACTACTGATGTGGTGGAGTCATTTTCTGTATCATTGCTCTCTACTCTCCTTATGGACGGCTATGGTTCGCCGCTGTACCGGGGTTTGATAGAGGCTGGTATGGGTGCTGATTGGAGCCCCAATGCAGGCTATGATAGCTACGCAAAGCGCGGGATCTTCTCAGTTGGCCTTACTGGCGTCCAGGAGTCTGATGTCCCAAAGGTGAAGGGCAAAATCCAAGAGATTATGCGTGACGCAAGGGATAAGGGCTTTGACCAAGGTAAGATTGATGGCACGCTTCACCAGCTTGAACTTGCCCTCAAGCACAAGACGTCTGGTTTTGGCTATTCCATGCTCAACAGGCTGAAGCCGAAATGGTTCAACGGAAGTGATCCTTTTGACTCTTTGGCCTGGAATGACACCATTGCTTCTTTCCAGGCCAAGATGGCCGAGGGTGGCTATTTGGAAGGACTGATGGACAAGTACCTACTTAACGACAACACTTTGACCTTCACAATGGCGCCGTCCGCGAGCTTTGGTGATGACCTGATTGCCGAGGAACAGGCGCGGCTATCTTCCAAAATCCAAGAAGCCGTGAACAAGGCCGGAGGTGAGGAGAGTGCTCGCCAGCAATTCGAGAAGGAAGAGCAGGACCTGCTGGTGGAACAAAACAAGACGAATACTGAGGACTTGAGCTGTCTGCCTACCGTCTACGTCAAGGACATTCCAAGGTCAAAAGAGCCAACAGTAGTCCGAGATGAAATTGCGAATGGTATTCCCATCCAATGGCGGGAAGCTCCGACCAATGGTCTAACTTATTTCCGCGCTATCAACACATTGGAAAACCTGCCCGATGACCTCCGAGAGCTTATTCCTCTATTTACGGATAGCATCATGCGCTTAGGTACAAAAGACATGACAATGGAGCAGCTCGAGGATCTGATCAAGCTCAAGACGGGCGGTGTTTCTGTCGGCTACCATTCCACACCTTCGCCAACAGACTTTACTCAGTCTAGTGAAGGCATCATTTTTACCGGAATGGCACTCGATAGGAACGTGCCCGTCATGTACGATATTCTGCGCAAGTTGGTGCAAGAGACCGATTTTGATAGCCCAGAGGCCTCGCTGCGAGTTCGACAGCTGCTACAGGCCTCGGCCGATGGAGTTGTCAACGATATTGCTTCTTCTGGACACCGGTTTGCGATGGGCCACGCTGAGTCGAGCCTGACCCGCAGCGCCTGGTTGCGGCAGCAAGTTGGCGGCTTATCACAGGTGAAACTAGTCACCTCGCTGACCAGCAGGCCAGAAACCGATCAGTTAGAAGATGTCATCGGTAAGCTTAAGAAGATTCAAAATTTTGCTCTGACTAGCGGTAATATGCGCACAGCCCTTACGTGCGGCACCGAGAACGTGCAAGAGAATTTGAACTCTCTGAAGAGCTTTACGGGTGGACTGTCTCGAGAGGTGTCAGGGGCAGTAGGCAAAGGCTTGTCACCCCTTCCCCGAGACAGCAAAGCATTTTTCCCTCTACCATACCAAGTCTACTATGGAGGCCTCTCCGTTGCCACAACATCTTATACCTCACCCGAGGGTGCGCCGCTCCAGATCCTTGCCCAAATGCTAACGCATAAGCATCTCCACCACGAGATCCGAGAAAAGGGCGGTGCATACGGCGGCGGGGCTTACTCGAAAGCACTCGATGGCTTGTTTGGATTCTACTCGTACCGTGACCCTAACCCGCAGAATACATTGGGTATTATGCGCAATGCGGGACGGTGGGCAGCGGAGAAGGAATGGAGCGATCGAGACCTAGAAGAGGCTAAGATCTCTGTGTTCCAGGGGGTTGACGCTCCGAAATCCGTAAACCAAGAGGGCATGGCAAGATTTTTGTCCGGGATTACGGATGAGATGAGGCAGAAGAAGAGAGAGCAGCTGCTAGACGTGACAAAGGATCAAGTCAGAGACGTGGCGCAAAAGTTCCTTGTTGGCGCTATTGAGAGGGGAGAGGAGCGCACAACCTTCTTGGGAGAAAAGCAGGGCTGGGTGGATGGAACATGGAGCGTCCATGAGATGAATGTGAACGGCTCTGAGGAGTAGAGAGTCGAGAGCAGGCATCAGCACACCAGCGATTTCCGGGTACATGTGAAAATGGCGTATCAATGGACGGGCTATGGTTAGGTACGCTGTGATGATATGGATGTATTTATGACACAAGATGTATATTATGTATAGAAGACTTCTCCTCTTGAGGACTTTTTTCTCCTTTTTTTTTTTCGGGACTGGGGCTTTTGTTGGGACAGAACGCGTTCAGATACGATACATCTTCTTGCCGAGTCGGCTTGACCGACTCAATTCACCCATGGCATGGAGATCACAGAGCAACGCAAGAGCAAAATCATACCTTACTGGTCACCCCTGTTAGTCTCTACGACCCCTTTCGAACCGGTGCTGAGGTGCGCAAGCAACAAGCATTGGAGCTGGAAAGAGGGGAGGGAGATGAAAGACAGGGAGTGACGTGGTGAGGAGTTCGTTCTATCAGAGCCAGAGCCCCTGAGCTTTGGGTTACTGGACTAAAGAGCCGAGCACATATAATTTTTTACCGGCAGGACTAGTAGGCTGAGAGGGATTAAAGATTAAATCCCTCGATGATTGAGCTGTAGTTTAGAGGTAAGCGAGAGGAGGCTGTGTTTGAAGTACTTTCTGAATGATGTAAACTTGTCGGCACTGAGATGTTTTTTTTCCTTCTCCTCTTACGTTTCGTCATAGTGCCTGGATACGGAACGCAATAGATTGGGTCTTACAAGGATGGATGCTGGTGAGGCTAAGGGCTTGAATAAACTGGGGAAGAGAATGGAGAAGCAATGAGGATTAGAGTTGGCATTGGGCTGACTAACAATGACGCGAGGGTATCGGCGGCGTTTTAACTGCCTGCATGAGATTCGTGTCATTGTCTCAGTTGTGGAAGAGCAATAGTCTAGTATGTAGGCATGTTTAGGGATCCTTGTCATGGTTTTAACGTGGCAAGTAGACTTAACGCCTGGTGGTGGATAGATTACTTGTACATGGTTCAGCATAGGTTAGTAATATTTGCCTCTCAGCTACAGCCATTACTATTATGTCAAGCGTCTTCAGAAACGTGGTTGTCACACTATAGGCCTAGATCATCTACTTCGTAAGACGGTGTCACAAGCAAGCGGATTGGAACAAAACCAGCGGTGACAAGACCTGCAATGTTCCCTTACATGCGGCAGTTTCATCAGATGAGCCAATTATTCGACAGGATTGTGTTGTTTCTGCTCCTGTGGTGTGGCGGCGGGCTGCGCAAAGGCTCATCCAAGCCACTGAGCTGGGCCAATGGATGGAATATTCCGATGACGGACGTTGCAGTGGTTTGACGGTCGCCTGAGGGGATACGTTAAATGACACAGTTGGAAGAGAGTGGTCATTTTGCTCGCTTGTTGTGAGAAATGAGGAGGCTTGTGGCTTACAGATGAGGAACGTGTCTTGATACTAAGGACTAAGTAAGGTAGGATGAGTTGGAACCAGAACTAGAAGCGAAGAGCCACTTTCCGGAGGCAGCCCAGGCTATGAGAGGGAGGGGAACTTTTGGGCTGCAGATGAGGTGCTCAGGTGCCTGTGATATGTATTACTCTATGGCATAGCATGGCAACCTACCTAGTAGTAGTAATATAGTGCAAGAGTAAAACAGACGCAAGGCATATCGGAGCAATGATGCCGGAGTAGGGCACGGAATGCATGTATCCAGTACTTGTGCTTGGTTAGTACAGTGTTGAGAGTTTACAGAGAGAAATAGTACTACATAGTAGGTACGGATTAAGACGCAGTGGATCTTGCAACCGGTATGCTTTGCAAAGTTTAACAAGCGGTGATAACAGGTACCAGCTTGAAGACCTGTAGCTTACACTCTGTCCTCTGTACTCCAACTAACAAATCAACGAAGGCTCATCTTAGGGGCCTCCTTGGTACTCTGCATCGTTCTAGTAGTCCTCACTCATGCCAGATATCAAAGCTACAGTACCAAGTACTCCAGCTGCTTTCTCACCCCTGCCTCCAAACAGTTCAACCGCTGCAGCACACTTTTTGCGTCACAGAAGTCCAGCCATTTTTTCATAAAGCCTCGCCCTTCATTGGTCCAGAGCCTCCCCCCGTTCCCCAGTTAAGTTGATGCAAAAACCTCCCAAATAAATTTCTCGTGGCTGCAATAAAAAATTGTGGGCAGCTTTCTCCCTCCAAAAAAAAAAAAGCGCCGTTCCGTTCCCGGGCCTGGCCTTGCGACATACACGCAGGTACGTACCGCATGACCACACTGCAAGCTATAAATTTTTTTTCACTTCTGCGGCGATCATTCGCAAGGGGAAAAAAAAACCAAGGATAAAACCTAGCTTGACCCCTCGTCACCAACACAACTTTTCAACCGCAATCCTCCTTTTTTTTTTCTTGCACTTTATTCACTTTTTGTGCAACACAGCTTTTCTCTGCTGCTCTACTACTGCGTCCGTTGCTCTAGATTTATTTTTAGGTAAATGAGTTTTTTTTTTCTTGCCTCCTTGAAAGTTTTTGTCGGGCTGCGTGTCTTCATTGGCCGTGGACGGCTTTTTTCCAGTTTGTGAGGCGATGTCACCGCCACCACAGGCGGAATCTCTCCCCATCTCGAGTGCGCCTGGGGGCTGCAAACTACGGATTTTGTCTCTTCATCTGCAAAAGACTGCTTCCTCGATCGCCGTCTTGCGATCACTTCAGTTAATTCTTATAAATTTAAGCATGTTTCCTTGACGAGCTACTCAGCTAACTAGCCTCTTCTTCTTCTCCACCATTCTAGAGCTTCCTCCGTCTTCTCCTCGATACCATCTTCTGGTGCCTTTTGTCTCCACAAAGGCACTCCGTCTTCCATCCATCACGGCTCCCCAGGCCGTGATTGACAAAGATTTCTGCGCGCGCAAGATCCCTCACATCATCAACGTCATCCCACCGCCTGCCGCTTGGTCACTCTAAGCACCTCGACGCCTTCTTCCTTTTCGACGTGCCTCGTCACCAGCCTCCGTCCCCGTCGTTAAACGACACCCATCAGCTGCCGCATAGGAGGAGTACTGCGGTTCTTCCTCTCGCTGAGGAAGAGTCGTCGAGGAGGCCTCGCCCGATCACTGAGGGAATAGTCTGCTATCGCTTTCGACCACCCTAAGATCCGTTTCGCTATTTAGCTGCAGAATTTCCTAGTCTTCTCAGAAGACCAACTTCAGACTTTATTTCTTCGGAATACCCTTCTTTCAACTCAACATCCCTCACCCGCAAACTCTTAGGGATATGGTTATGGCAACGGCTGTCCTCGACAATTACGTCCAGAATGTCATCCATAATCATGTTGTAAAGAAGAAACCTCAATATTTGAGTCCTCTTCAAAACAATGTTGCTGTCGATCCGAAGCAATTGATCGGCGAGGCCTTCCGCCACCGCGTGGGGGCCGTCAACCATGAGCTCTGCGACCCCGGCGAGGAGGATACCTTCTTTGTCGCAGACCTTGGTGAGGTTTACCGCCAGCATCTCCGCTGGAAGAAGAACCTCCCCCGCATCAAGCCATTCTATGCCGTCAAGTGTAACCCTGACCCCAAGGTTCTCCAGCTTCTTGCTGCCCTCGGCACTGGCTTTGATTGCGCCTCCAAGGGAGAGATTGAACAGGTCCTGGGCCTCGGTGCCAGCCCCGACCACATCATCTATGCCCAACCCTGCAAGACCAACTCCTATGTTCGCTACGTCAAGTCCGTTGGTGTCAAGCAGATGACCTTTGACAACGCTGATGAGCTCTACAAGATCGCCAAGCTGTTCCCAGGCGCTGAGCTCTTCCTTCGCATCATGACGGACGATACCTCGAGCTTGTGCCGCCTCAGCATGAAGTTTGGTGCTCCCATGGACACTACCGAGAGCCTCCTTGCACTGGCTAAAGAATTGGGACTCAACGTAGTTGGCGTGAGCTTCCATGTAGGATCCGGCGCCTCTGACCCTACCGCCTTTTACCAGGCCGTTGTCGATGCCCACACCGTCTTCCAGCAGGCCCGCACCTACGGCTTCCACTTGCGAACCCTCGATGTCGGTGGTGGCTTCACCGGAGAGACCTTTGAGACCATGGCTAGCGTCCTTGATAATGCTCTGTCCGAGTATTTCCCCTCCGGATGCGGCATTGATATCATTGCCGAGCCTGGTCGGTTCTACGTTGCTACGGCCTTCACCATTGCTTGCAACATCATCGCTCGTCGCACCGTCGATGATCCCTCGACCCAAGGCACTAGCTACATGGCTTACATCAACGACGGAGTCTATGGCAACTTTTCGAGCATCATGTTCGACCACCAGCACCCCGTCGCCAAGATCCTCTACACTAATGGCCAAACCCTTTACAACACCTACGCCGCCGAACAGTGCTCGGTCGATAACGGTATCGAGTATTCGATCTGGGGCCCCACTTGTGATGGCATCGACCTCATCAGCCAGAGCTCTCACTTCCCGGGCATTCTCAATGTCGGCGACTGGCTCTACTTTGAGGATATGGGTGCCTACACCAAGTGCTCTGCCACTCAGTTCAATGGATTCCCCAACTCGCACGATACCATCTATGTCTGCAGCGAGGCTGGCGCAAAGGCCCTCTTAGACCTCTAAACGTGTGGCCTCCACTGCAATGACTTTTTTGTATGCATGCATGCATGTATTTTGCAATGGCCCATTGTTATGAGACGAAGAGAACAAAATCAAAAGGAGTAAAAGCAATTGTTGGAAGCGGTTTTACATTCTAGCCAATTGGGTGATAATAGTCTTCTTCTTCAGGGTCTTCCACGATAGGGGAACCCCATGGAAAGGCTAGCTCATGTCAGGCTCTCAAACCACATTCTATGTGGGTTTACTACATTTTTTTATAACGAAAAGGGAGAAAAAGAAAAAGACTCTCCAGAGTTAGATATACAGTTAAAAACAGATTCAGTAATACAATATTAAAGTTTTGTATCGCACATAATTGCTTCTTTGCCACGTTGATTTATGTCCTTCACTGTAGTTGAAGATAGCAGCATATCGTGAAAGACATGTTTACTTGACACTATTTACATATAGACCGTATACGGTATACGCTTTCACTATTCGTAGATGGAGTAGAAAAAAGACATTCGGCTTATTTTCACAGAAACATATTAGAGATGGCGAGAACCTAAGACTATAGGCATAGAGCAAAGCCTAGTATATTATCTTGTATAACTGTATACGTACAAAACTTTTTCATTAATGTGAGCAAATTCTAAAGCGTCTAGCGCCTCTTGGGAAGGTCTTGAAATCATTAAAACCGTTATGCATCCCCCTCAGGTAAAAATCTCATACCGCATCGCTCAAACAAATGCAGACTCCCTTTACGTTGAAATGAATAAATCAAACCAGAGCTAAGAGCCTCGGAAAAGGAACTGCATGTCCTCGGGGCTCAAAGTATCCATCGCCTTATCATCGGCATTGACGGTAGAATGGATCATGCTCGTCTTCTTTTCTTGGATTAACACCATTCGGCTTTCGACAGAATCCTCGATGCAAAGACGCGTGATGGTGCAGGGTCGAGTCTGTCCAATGCGATGACAGCGATCAGCAGACTGCCACTCGGCTGCCGGGTTCCACCAACTATGAATGCAAGATTAGCCAAGCTGCAGGGAATATAGATACATATGGCCAAAAAAAAAAAAAAAAAAAAAGACAAGTACTTACGGATCTATAATGAACACTCGTGATGCCTCTGTGAGGTTGAGTGCAACACCGCCAGCCTTGAGTGAAACGAGAAAACACTCTACATCGATATTGTTCATGAAATGCTCAATCGATGCTTGACGTTGAGCAGGGGTCATGCTACCGTCGAGCATGACGGTGGTGATTCCGGCTCTCCGAAGTCGCCATTCTATAAGTTGTAGCATTGTAGTGAATTGAGAAAAGATGATGGACTTGTGCATAGCATTGTCAGATCGCAGCTTGTGAAGCTCATGAACGAGCAGCTCAATTTTGGAAGAAGAAGTCCAATTTTCCATCTTGATACGATTGATAATTGAAGACTTCTTGACCATAGCTTCGTCTTGCTCAATTTCCGGCTGCTCAAGATCAATAACCAATCCAATGTGACATCGAGGGCAGTCTGGCTCATCGGCTGATTTAATATAGCCGGATACGCATGTTCTGCAAAAGTCATGCTTGCAGCGGCTTCGAATGGTGTCTTCGGATGGCTCGTCACAGATGCAGCAAACCAAGACATTTTGGCCCCCATCAGCGTTCTTCTTCAATAACAAGTCAGGGTGGTCGGCAACCTGTCTCATTTGCATGATGAGGCCAAAGATGTTAGCATAGTTGTTCAAAAGAACTCCCTGCGCAACATAGGTATCAAATCTGCGCTGTCCGTTGGTCATGATACTATTGGCGAAGTCGTTCTCCTCTTCTCCGAAAAATTGGCGATCGACATACACTTCCTTCACGGGAAGTTCCATGGAATTAGTATGATCTTTCTTGAGTCGGCGTAGCATGATGCGGCTCGTCATTAGTCGTAGTTTACCGAACGCCTCTCTGCCAGGGCCCAAATTGCCAAATTTCTGAATAGGATTGAGAAGCTCTTGATTGAAGACAGAGACGTGCTGCATGCCTGCATGTCCGCAGTCGGAACAGCGACTGTTGTCATCCATAGACCACTCAATCGTCGAACAAGGGCATTGCTTGCAGAGATACAATGCAAAGGGTTTAATGTTGAGAAATCTCACCAACGAGAAGAGCTCCCCAATACGATTCTGCAAAGGTGTGCCGGTCAAGCACCAACGATAGACTGTCTTCAAGGCGAAGCAGGCTTTAGCAGTCATTGTGGTTCGCGTTTTGATACAATGTGCTTCATCAAGGATGGCGCGATGAAAAGTGATGCTGTGAATGACACTCTTTTCCTTGTATATACCGTCTTTTCGCTTGAATCCTTTTTCTTGCTTCCGATACATGGACTCAAGGCTGTTATAGGACATCATAATGACATCGAATTTTTTAAGCTCCTTGGCTGTAATGTTCTTGGCCTTTTGGTTAGTTCCGTGAAACACAAATGTCTTTAGTGTACCATCTGTGTAAGATTTGATTTCCGATTGCCACTGCATGAGCGCGACGGGGGGGACAAGGACTAAGGTGGGCTTAGTCGCTGGATAGTCAGACATGATGAGAGAGACCGCCTGAATCGTCTTGCCCAGTCCCATTTCGTCACCCAGAAGACCACCTTTCCATTCTGTAGTCTCCATTGCCTTCATCCAAGCCACGCCCTCAAGCTGAAAGGGTTTTAACTGCCTTGATATACTTGTTGGCTGGTCTATTTTGCCAGCATTTATCACAGGCATGTTCTCTAAGTCTTTCCACATAGTGACTAGCTCAGGGTGGTGCTTTTCGAGGCGATCTCGTTCCTTAGCGGTACGGCTTTTGTTTTTAGTTCTTCTAAATGCACGTCGCTGAGAAGCAATTCTCCGAAGTTCGCTAGGCGCCGACATAGCTACCACGGCGTCAACGCTTTCACTATCACTAGTAGTTGCGGAGCTGACACCGGATGATAAATCGGATAAAGAGTCAGAAGGAAGCCCAGATGAAACGTCTGAAGCAAGCGCTAGCAATCCGGATTCCGGATCGACTATGGTCGAACTATTTATGACTTCAGATTCTGGAGCAGCGTTGGCCAAGCTGGCGGATCCCCGAGCCAACGTCGCGCGCTTAGCAGGCAATCTCTTAGGTTGTGCCTTTCGTCTTCGTGTTGTTAAAGGCTCGTCATCACTTGATGCTGCTATTTCATCTTCGCTCTGGTCTTCAGCATCTTCATCATATGAAATTAATTCACCATCCGACTGGCTATTGGCCAATGCAATGCCAGCAGCAATTTCGGCATCCATATCTACATCAGACTCAGGTAGATCATCTGAGTCAGGGATTGTCTTGCTCTTTTTGGCTGGTCGCTTTTGCGTTGAAGAAGGACCTGACAGAGATCTGGGTCGTTTCACTGATGCTTCAGCTGAGACAGGGGATTGACTATCAGTAGTCTCAGTGCGGCGAGTTCTAAGACTTGCTCGGCGGTACTCTTCGTTCTGCAATCGACGAGCAACTTTGGCGTCGCGACTATTGCCCGAATAAACACCGTCATTTTCTTCATCTGAGTCCTCGACTTCGGCAACGTTCTTTCCCTTGGCGCTTGAACTCAATGAATAGATGCTATGTCGCAAGGCTCGCTCATCTCCGCCAGTTTCTTGCAGCTTGCTCTTAGCAGGAATGCGTACTTCAAGAGATGTTTTTTTATTTGGGAAAGTGGCTGCTTCGGCAGGGCTTGGGAATTTACTAGTTCCAGGTGTAGAGTAGCCGCTTTCTGAAGTTTGCCCGAATGGCGTAGGGGCTGAAGATATAGACTCCGTAGTGTCTAAAGAAAGTTCGTCGGCTGCAGAGGAAAATGTAAGATTCCTGGCGGATCTGGCGCGGGTAAGACGGCCATGTGCAATGACGGAGTCACTTTCAGCTTCTATAGATAATTTGTTAGAAATAGTGAGCGGTAAAAGGGATATATGTGGAATCATACCGGATGGCTTCGGGACGGGGGTCGTTGACCCCTTCAAAGATGGGCGACCACGAGCCATTGCGATGGTTCACCAGTACAGGCAATGACTGAAGCTTAAAATAGATAAAGAAAAAAGGAAGAAGAAAGGACGCAAAGAACGTAAAGAGGGAAAATAGTCTCTCGCTTGGAGTGAGCCGTTAAATAAAGAGATGGCTCTGTCAGAGACACAAATCGGGCTGCAATTGAGAAGGGGTTTCCTCCAACAACCTAAGTAAGCACGGGCTTACAGGTTAGCATGAATGCTGGAGAAGAGGCTTTGAGGTGATTGTTGGAGAATGCGTCTTCTCTAGGCCTTTGCGTCAAACGATGGCTGATGAACTAGCCTTGATCACTTTGATCTGACGAAGGGAGAAGAAAAAAACAAGAGACTGTGTTGAGGCTACTGGATGAAAACTCGTTAGGAAGTTGCCTCATCGGCCGTGATTACTTAGTGGCCATGCCAATTCACAGTGCCTGCTTTGGCAGGTGGACGCGCATTGCCACTTTACGCGAAAGCACGTGCAGTGATAAGGGGCCAGGTTAAGTGAAGATACACACTGTAGAGATACTGTGCTTTCGATCAATGTGTGACTGGATAAGCCTGCTTATGAGTGAAGACAAACAGTGCCAATTGGGTAATAGATTTTTTAATTTACCCACGTGACACCGTGTTATCTCCGCGACAGTGTCGACACGCCCGATGTCATTGGCACTGGGTGAAAGAACGGCAAAGAATATTTGCACGCCACCTTTCTGCGCTGTTCTTTGCGGATAAAATCAATACACAAGCATAATACGACATTCATGCCATCGTCGCGGCATAATTCTACAGGAAATTAGATCTAGAGAGTTGCTTGGCTGCTACCTACGCTTTTATCATGTTCGTCTTTCATACTCTGGCCTAAATCTTTCCGCTGCTGTAATGGCTGACCGATATCAACATCTAGGGCTCGTCGACGCCAATATGACCAAAATCAGAGTGACCGGCCAAGTCGTAATATTACTGGGCCGTAAGTATGGCGATAGATATCATGGTTGTTTTAGACAATTGAAGCTGACAATATCGATTTAGTCAATCTGCTTTAACTGATTTCCTTGCGGTATGCTTTGACACACGCTCCAGTTTCTCTTTCTTCCCGATCGGTTTTGCTAACACACCTTCTAGTCACATAATATCTCAGCCGCTCAAATCAGAGTCGAAGCAGATCGCCGAAGACAACAAGCAGGGGTAGGGGACGCCGAGCCTACCGAGGAAAACGAAGCCTCAGAAACGGTTGATTCCGTCGCCGTCACTGTAGAGGCAAGCTCCTCTGGGCGAGGAGCAAGAAGTCGTAATGCCGCAGCAGAAAAGAAAGCCAAAGCTTTGGATAAGATCAAGGCTAGCAAAGCTTTTAAAAAACGGAAGAAGGGCGCTGACGACGACGACTACGATGACGACATAGCCCAGGCAATCTTTGAAGAGAGAAGCGCGCCGCTCCCTGGTCAGATGGAGAACTGTGAAATCTGCGGAAAGCGCTTCACCGTGACTCCGTACTCTGTGGCGGGACCTGACGGAGGTCTGCTGTGTGCTCCGTGCGGGCGTGAGATTGCCAAAGAACGAGAGGGGCAGCCCAAAAAGAAGCCTCGGAAGCAGACAGGTGGCGTGGGATCACGACGCACCATCCAAAGCCGAATGCTGGATGGAGACGTGGGCACGAAAAGCCTGACTACATTATGCGTGCAAACACTAGCAAAGAATGTGGAATTGGCGGAGAGCTTGGGTGATTTACCGGAACATCTCATCGACAAGATTGCTAGGATTTTCTCCAAGCGGCGTCTATTGAAACCAGATACCCTGCCATTGTTTATGCAGCCAACTACCGAAGTTTTGCACATTTACGATGGCGCCAAACTTGGCCACCAAGAATTTATGACCATTTTCCAAGTTGCCTCGAACTTGAAGAAATTCAAGGTGCGATGTGCAGTCCAATTCAAAGATGAAGTCATGGATTATCTGCTCTCGAGAGATATTCTTCTGGAAAGTTTCTATCTTCATGGTGCCAATTTGCTAAGCGAGGAAAAATGGCATGAATTCCTTGCTGCCAAGGGCAAATCTTTGAAAGAATTGCAAGTCTACTTTACCGATAGGCATTTCGGAGACGAAACCCTGGTGCTTTTGAAGGAATACTGCCCCGAGTTGACTCGTCTAAAAGTCTGTCATAATCAAAAAGTTACGGATGCAGGAGTAATTGCGATTGGAAATATTTCGAGTCTTCGGCATCTCAGTTTAGAGCTTCAGCAAGACTCTTCAGCAGAAGCTCTTAGGACTTGCATCACACAGGTTGGGAAAGACCTCAGGACAATGTCCTTCAAGATTGTACCTGATGCCGATGACAGTGTTTTGGAGGCCATTCATGAAACTTGTCGATCGCTAGTCAAACTTCGTATTACAGAAAGCGAAACCATGACCGACAAGGGTTTCGCCAACCTCTTCACAGACTGGAAAAACTCGCCTCTGGAGTTTTTGGATGTGCAAAAATGCCGACAACTCGATGCTGCTCATCCACGGGAGAATCCCAAGGATATTGGGTTCTGCAGCGGGGGGTTCAAGGCGCTGATGAACCACTCTGGACACACATTAAGGAACCTCAACGTGCACGCTTGCCGGCACATCTCCCGCCAAGCTTTTGAAGAAGTCTTTGACGGAACGAAGCAGTATCCGGAGCTGCGAAAACTGGAGATTAGCTTCTGCGAAGAGGTCACTGACTTCATCCTCGGATGCATATTCCGGGCTTGTCCGAATATTAAAGAGGTGAATGTCTTTGGCTGCATGAAGGTGAAGGAAATCAGAGTGCCACGGGGCGTTATCTTGGTTGGCGTACCCAACGCCCAGGGGATGATAACTGAAGGCACAGACTGAGCATAATATTGGGGGACTTGCATTTCTTTGCTTTTGTCTGTTCCAAAATGAATCTCACGCGGGATAAAGCAGGTTTGATAATGGCATGAGGCTACTACAGATGATTTAGTGTTTCTTCTTGAAGAAGATATGAGCAGTAACCCAAAGCGGCGAAACGTAATACCGGAGTTTAAGGGTATATACCCAGACGAAATAAAAGGAATTCAATCAAGATCATAAGCATAGGTACTTGTTTTATATTGTTCTCTCAAGATTTGCCTATGTGAGATGCCTAATATGTATTGCCATTGACCACATGGCATCGACTTTGTATATTTCCAACTCATTCATATGTCGGGGCTTTATATACACCGATCTCTCAACCCATTGAGAAGAGTCATCACACATTTACATTTCCTGTCATTTCATGCTAAAATTTAACCCAAAGTAGAAACGACCCATAACGCCCTTTTGCGCAAAACATCTCCCAATGTCATGCGAACTTTATTATGCCTGCCCAGACGCAACAAGAGCTCGATCCTGTTCGGCCCACTGGTTGATCCTGTCAATGGTCGCCTGATCATAGGTAGTCGAGTTAACATCGCGCTTGAACTGGAGAGGAGAGGGAGCGCATCCTCCAATGACCTCCAGATAGTTGGAGTGGGCAGTGGTGTCGAGTCCAGAGGTGCCGGCATTGCAGTCAGTGTTGGCAATGCCGGTGCAGACCTCGATCTGGGAGGTAGTGTAGTCAATGGTCGTGTCAGTGCCGGTAGACAGCCAGTACTCGGGGGAAACATGACGGTATTCAAAGAGGATGGGAGGGAGACGGGGCACGGGGTCGTCCACGTGAGTAACACGGAATTCGCCGCCGGACTGGGCCGTCACGAAGTTGGCAAAGACGTCGTTGCCCACGCGGGGAGATCCATACGTGTAGATGTCAATGGCGTGACCCTGAGTGCGAAGGGTCGCGGCTGCGAGAGTGGCGACAGCACCGCCGAGGGAGTGGCCCGTGGTGACGATCTTGAAGGAAGGGTTGGCGGCAACGGCCTGGTTAAGAGCGGCGGTGGCGTCGCTGGCGATTTCGTTCCAGGCGTCGTTGAAGCCGTCGTGGACTTCGCAGTCAGAGGCGAAGCTGCAGTCTGCGAAGGAGAAGACGACATCTGTGATGAAGTTGCGGAGGTTGTTGCTGCCGCGGACAGAGAGAACGATCAGCTGGTGTGCGCTGTCGACGGCGACGAAGCCGCCAATGCCAGTCACATCGCCACTATAGTGTTATTGTTAGCTTGTTGATCTCTTCTTTCTATCTGATAGTTCTTTTTCTATGAGACTTACGTGAATGAGTTGACGACAGTTCCAGAAACATCAGGGCAGACATTATCAGTGCATGTGACAGCTTGTCCGGCAGGTGTCGCGGAGTTGCAATAAGCGGCTCCGGCGTACTGGCTGTAGAATTCGAAGTTGTTGAGCTCTGCTTGGGTGGTGGTGAAGCTGGTGTCACTCTCTTTATGGGTTGTTAGCCTCTAAGTGGCATGGATGGGAGAGGAAAGTATAAGATCTTGTTGTGGACTTACGGCGAGCTTTGAGCATCCGGGTGTAGTCTTGGATGGATCCCACGGGACTGCCAGCTACAACAGCGGCGAGAGGGAGAAGTTGCCAGCACTTCATTTTGATATGTGTAATAGAAGAGGTGGAAAGGGATGGGATGGAGTGAACTGTAGTGTTTGCTTGTTAAGTCTTATGTCTAAGCTTAACCTCAGATGGACTCAAAAGGGGAAATGTTGAAACAGGTCAAGCACACTTTCACAGAATCGCTTGGAATATCAAGAGACTAATGTCTTCCATTTCTCGTGAGTAGCTAGATGTTTATATACTTTCATACCTACCTCTACATGGTGTATTTTCCAAATAGTAACATGTGAGACACAGACTCGGACAGTCCGAGCACCCCTGATCCTACTAGGCAGCTGACGGACTCGCTTCATGCCGAGCACTTTGTGAAGCATGTCTCACGATGCTACGACGCTTCCTTACAAACGCTCCGTCTTCCGGCCAAAACGCATGAACATGAACCCCCCCTTCCATCGCCTCCGTTGTTCCACCACCCCGCAACTCCACGTGCGAGGTTCTAGCGCCCTCCGTTTGGGGGAATTTTCTGACCGGTGTCCGGTTTGGCTTAGACGGCTGCGCCTCCAAAGTGCAAGGAACAAACGGCACCGGAGGCTGACCGAAAACAGAAATAGAAGGGATAGACTTTTTGTAAGATGGGCGTTGGAAACTGTCCGAATGGCAAGCGATGGGCTCGGAGTCTCGGCAGAACTGCCCAAGGAGGAATGGATAATGGCGCCGAATGGGAATACCGGAACGGAATCGTAAAAGACGATTGGTGGCTATTTCACACAAAGAAAAAACCAAAGGCGGCTATTTTGGTGATTGATCTGCTTTTGATTTTCACAGGCGTGGGGGATGTGTTCAAGGATCTGGGATCGACACTAAAGGGCTACTAACATGGTAGGTAGCATTTTAGTGAGAAATGGAAGTGGTTGCCTAGTATTTGCCAGATGCGGAATATGGACAGTCTTATCGGTGATTTGAGAAGGGCAATGGAACAGAGCGGAAACAGGAAGGGTGTAAGATCACGATCACGGCCCTGCCAAGCATTATTTCCCCTGGAGGTAATGCGTTATGACGACAAGGGGCGTTGGTAGATCACGATCATGATCACGACATGTCTTTTCTGTCAGCCTATCATAACAGGAGTACGTATACATTAAGGCAGGAGGACAAATTGGTGCTCACGTTATATCTAGTATAAGGCAAAACAACCGTCACTTGCTCAACGCCAAAGAGCACGCTCACCGGTCATCTCGCCCACACCACAGCGGCTATCTCGTCTAGCCGCAATCCTTCCAACGACATTGTTCCTTTGGCTTCTGAGTGGACACTAATGCTAGCCTCACTATGGCTCGGCCGGCACTGGGACGGGTCTTTTGCGCCGTGGCGCTGCGGGGGAGGATCCTCGAGCTTGCATTAGAAGACGAAATCGGATATCTGTTGCCGGGACATCCATGCCCTTGTACATCCGAGGAATAGCGCAGAGTTATGATATGAAGCAGACAGAGTACAGCTGCAAGGAAAGATGAGAGAGAAAGAGACCGGATGGTATGTTTTATTTTGTTTTGTTTCTTCTCTTAGTGCTTCCTTGAGTTTTCTTGTATCCGGTTTACTCATCAGGATGACAACTAATGTCTGGTCACGATATCTGCTGAGAGCTCATGTGTTCTTACCCATAAACCTTAAACTATGCAAACACTACTTCATACATTATTACTAGCTGACCACTAGCATTACATGACTACTCTATGCCCACAAACTACGAGAGCTTTTGCCCGACACCTGACCTCGGACACCATCTCCAAACGGCAGCTCACAAAAGACTCTAGTATCCGCAGTGGGCTCCTCACCGGACGCTTAATAAAATTTTTTGGGACGTACAAGTGAAAGTTAGGCAGGTGAAGTAGTTTAGTCGCTGGAGGTCAATTTCGATTCTCAGCCGCAGATATATGACGCGATATTAGAGGAGTGATAGAGAGTTGTCAACTGTAGTAACAAAATTCGAAGAACAACAGGAATCATCCCGCGGAACAGACCGGGGGACCTTGATGAATCCTAGAATGCATTCTAATTATCGGTAATCGGCCCGCAGTCATTCACCAGGGGAGAGTTGGGATCCTTTGAATGATTCGTATATAATCAACCAACCTGGTATGCGCATGGGGACCCTTGAGAGAGGGCGTAGAAAAGATGCTCTTTGTTACGCAAAGGTGTCCCACGTTTTCTTTTTCGTACCGTTTACAGGGTAGTAGCTGTCTGTTTATCGATTGCTCGGGTCTTTTGCGGATTAAAATCCTCATCATAGCGGCCCCACGTCCGGCATCTGATGTTGGACATGCCGCAATTGTCGATGGAGACATGTAAGCGTTTCATGCATGCTGACTGAACTTTTTTGACATGCTCTATTGAGCAACAATACGACAATGTTTTCTCCCCTGCGCAGCCAAAGAGACCCAGTCGATAAACAGCCGCATTTACTTCGTACAGTACGGAGTATGTACGGAGTAAACGAGGGAATATCATGAGGTGCGTGTGGGCTACCCACCCTCCAATTCTTTAATCAACTCCCAAGAAAACCATCGTGCAGGGCGCTAAATGGCAGATTCATCAAAAGAGTGATAGATGGCTTTATTTGAACCGAGGGACATCCGCCTTTGTCTCCTGTCTTGTTTTCTATTTCCTTGTGATTCTCCCCGCCAGGCTAGGCTTGTGTCACTCAATGGACGCTGCTCTAGCCAGCCATTGTCGTCGAAAAGTATCTCGAGAACGGTTTGGCAGAACCATACGGTGATACCTAATACTACGCTGTTACTACTCTGTTATTACTACTCTGTACTTCGTATTACTACCTAATACCTTGCTACCATTCTCCACGCAGCGATTATTTGTGTTTCCCCGCCATTGACCTGCTTCCCCAGACTCTTTTCGGCCTCCTAGCTGTTCCCCCTCCCCCTGCACTCACAAACTCGACTGGCCATAGTCGTAGCGATAGCGGGAATCCCCCGCCCATTACGAAATGCAGAAAAAAGAACGCCGTCGCTCCACTGCCACGGCTTTTTCGAGACATTTTACCGAGGCCGATGCTCGATGCCTAAAAAACAACGAAGCCTGAACGTGCCATTGTGACGTCCTATTTTGTGCTGGCGGCCAAGTCGTGTCTCTTTGAAGCCTGAAGGCGGTGACCTGGGATCGTCGTCTGACAGCACTCATTTGATAGGTATTTTTCTAGTTTGTCCAGCTGCTAGCATGGCCATAGCATGATGCGTGCAACCACCCTTCATTCAGCTCTCGGCGTGGGAAAGGACAAAGAAACCGACCCTTGCCTTGTCATTGGCTCTAGTGGTTCTGGACCGTGATGATCTGTTTTTCAGCTTGTCTCTCTTTGTTCTATTCGATCGCTTGCATGCCTCTCTCACATTGCCATGGCCGTCTTGGACAATGCATGATATCTGCGGCCCAAAAGAGGGCATGGGGGGGATGAGTCGAAGAACAGAAATTACGATAGATTACGACAAAAAAACGAAACAAAGAAGAAAACCAAAAAGTGATAACCCTGAAGTCTTGGCCGGTCTAAAGCAGGAGGGGGTCACGGATGTCTTGTCGTGGACACAAGACCGACGATGCAGTGCAAGTGCTCAGCCATCCTTTCCTCTCCTGGACCCCGGATTCTTCTTCATAGGGCAACGATTGACGGTAAATACACGTCTGTCGACCATTTGGATGGCTTCTCCATATCTGGTTCTCCATATCTCGTCCCGTCCCTTGTCGATTGGATTGGAGTTGGGTAGCTTTTGAGTGATCCTTGTTTGTGAAGTTCTCTTGGGCACGCGAGAGCAAAAGCGTCTGCTCCAAAAGTCTCGTATCTACCTACACCCTGGCTACACTTTGACGTCCGTCCGTTGTCCATTGTTTCAGAGGCTGCCGGCATCATGACCTCGTTTTCCGACACAGTCAGCGTGTCCACTGCCGTCACCTGTATTCTATCCGGCTTCGTTGCGCTGGGACAAGCCGGATCTATCGCCGAAACGGAAGATGCACAACTATCGGCCCGAGATTGGGTCCCGGATGGCT
Organism: Trichoderma polysporum; assembly: GCA_030278935.1. Lineage (NCBI taxonomy): Eukaryota > Fungi > Ascomycota > Sordariomycetes > Hypocreales > Hypocreaceae > Trichoderma > Trichoderma polysporum. The sequence goes on along the minus strand of JARFTM010000165.1, from coordinate 12,172 downwards.
ATTACGTACCGCCGTATTATCCCGCGCCGTATGGCGGATGGGTAGACAATTGGCGAGGGAGCTATGCTAAGGCTAAAGCTCTTGTCGACTCTATGACTCTAGCAGAGAAGACGAATATCACTGCAGGGACGGGTATTTACATGGGTAAGTATGGGATGTTTACTTTAGAATGTCAAATTTGGCGCCTTCTGTATTGTCGTAGTCGTATAATATACTATACCCTGTATGCTGACTGAGTTGATAACAGGGTGAGTTAGTTCCAAAGCCTATCAAAACGCACGGCAGTTTCTGTTCAAACGGAAGAGAGCTGTTTTTGAATCTGATAAGTCAGGATTGAAGTAATTCCCAAGTACAAAGCTAACCAAACTCTGATTATTCAAGACGATGTGCTGGAAACTCAGGCTCTGCTCTTCGAGTCGGCCTCCCCCAGCTGTGTTTCAATGACAGCCCCGCGGGTGTCCGACATGCGGACAATGTGACGGCTTTCCCCGACGGTATCACCGTTGGTGCAACTTTTGACAAGGCGCTCATGTACCAGCGCGGTGTGGCCATTGGAAAGGAGAATCGCGGCAAGGGAGTCAATGTTTGGCTAGGGCCAGTGGTTGGGCCAATTGGCCGCAAACCAAAGGGCGGCCGCAACTGGGAGGGCTTTGGTGCTGATCCTGTGCTTCAAGCCGTAGGTGCGAGAGAGACAATTAAGGGTGTTCAGGAACAGGGAGTCATTGCGACGATCAAGCACTTTATTGGAAATGAGCAGGAGATGTACCGCATGTACAATCCTTTCCAATATGCATACAGCTCGAATATTGGTGAGTATATATGGCCCATATGATGAAGAACAAGGTAGAATGAGATGCTAATGATAGTTTGTGAGCTGGAAAGATGACAGAACAATGCATGAGCTCTATGCTTGGCCGTTTGCAGAGGGCATTCGAGCGGGCGTTGGCTCAGTTATGATGGCGTATAATGCTGTAAGTCAATTTGAATCAAAGTATATCAAACCTCAAGAGATCCCAAAAGCTAATCTTTTGTTTCTTCGCCACAGGTAAACGGCACTGCATGTACGCAGCATCCCTATCTTATAAATGGCCTCCTAAAAGATGAGATGAGCTTTCAGGGCTTCACACAGACCGATTGGCTCGCGCACATGTCCGGCGTCGCCTCTGCTATTGCTGGCCTGGACATGGACATGCCTGGCGACGTTCAAATTCCATTCTTCGGCAGCTCGTACTGGATGTACGAACTTACCCGGTCTGCTCTCAATGGATCAGTCCCCATGGATCGCCTCAACGACGCAGCCACACGCATTATTGCGGCATGGTACCAAATGGGCCAGGATCAAGGTTACCCAGCGACCAATTTTGACACCAATTCTGGCGCCGCGGTTAATCAGCTGTATCCTGCTGCGTGGCCATTTTCGCCATCTGGAGTGACAAACGAGTTTGTCCAAGTTCAAGCCGATCACGACGTAGTGGCTCGACAGATTTCTCAGGATGCTATTACAATGCTAAAGAACGACGGCGGTATTCTCCCACTATTGCCATCACAGCATCTGAAAATCTTTGGCACTGATGCCCAGAAGAACCCGGGCGGTATCAATTCATGTGTAGATCGCAATTGTAACACGGGCACTCTTGGCCAGGGCTGGGGTTCCGGTACTGTCGATTACCCGTATCTGGACGATCCTATAACAGCTATTACAGCAGAGGCAAGCAACGTCACCTTTTACAACACTGATAGCTTTCCTTCCGTTGGCCAAGTGTCAGCCAGCGACGTTGCTATTGTATTTATTACTTCAGACGCAGGGGAGAACACTTACACCGTCGAAGGCAACCATGGTGACCGCGATGCATCTGGTTTATACGCATGGCACAACGGCGATCAGCTCGTACAGAATGCCGCCAGCAAATTCAGCAACGTCATTGTTGTCATCCATACCGTCGGCCCCCTAGTTCTTGAGAATTGGATTGATTTGCCATCCGTCAAGGCCGTCCTTGTTGCACATTTGCCTGGCCAAGAAGCTGGAACATCGCTGACAAACATCCTCTTTGGCCACGCCTCACCTTGTGGACATTTGCCCTATACCGTCACCAAGGCTGAGAGCGATATGCCAAGTAGCGTCACCACGCTCATAGATTCAGAATTTCTCAATCAGCCTCAGGATACTTACACCGAGGGCTTGTATATCGATTACCGCTGGGTCAACAAGAACAATACTAAGCCTCGATACGCCTTCGGCCATGGTCTAAGTTATACAAACTTTACCTACACAGCAGCATCAATCAAGAAAGTCACTCAGCTAAGCGCCTATCCTCCCTCTCGCTCCGCCAAGAGCGGTATTCTCAACTTTGCACAAGCCATACCTTCTGCGAACGAAGCCGTTGCACCCTCTGGCTTCTTCTCCATCCCCCGCTACATCTACTCCTGGCTCTCCCAAGGTGACGCCAACAGCGCCATTTCCGATGGAAAGATGGGCACGTACCCTTACCCGAGTGGCTATTCTACCGTCCAAAAACCCGGTCCTCGTTCTGGGGGCGGCGAGGGAGGCAACCCTGCACTCTGGGACATTGCGTACAATCTCACGGTGACGGTTCAGAATACGGGGGATTTGTTTGCCGGAAAGGCATCTGTGCAGGTATATCTTGAGTTTCCGGATAATGTTGGCTATGATACGCCGGTTATCCAGCTTCGTGACTTTGAGAAGACGGAGGAATTGGCACCAGGGGAGTCCACAACGGTAGCATTGACGCTGACACGGAAGGATGTAAGTGTGTGGGATGTAGTAACTCAAGACTGGACTGTTCCTGCAGTAGATGGAGGGTATAAGGTGTGGATTGGAGAGGCCAGCGATGATTTGAGCATTGTATGTCACGCTGATACACTGGCGTGTGAGACTGGTGTTACTGGGCCGGTGTAGATGTAGGATTTTAAATGAAGTAGCTAGGCGAAAATGTTTGAGAAATTGATCAGCTTTCTTTTTTTTCTCCTTTGGTTCCCAACTGTTGTTTTGAGCCTTGGTGCGAAGTAATAGTACAATACAATACATCTATATCTCTAGATGCCCCTTTTTATACACCCCCCAGTCCATAGTGTAATACACCCATATTTATTCACAGATATTCCGTCATCCCTTTATCATCACCGCCATAACAATTCCCCTGCGTAGTAATCAAGACTTCCCCTCACCACGCAACATGTCGCCTCCCCTTCAACTTCCTCCTCTGCAAGATCCTCCGCCCAGATTTACTCCTCGTTCTCTTCAACCAGCCATGTCTCCGCTTCTGCACCAGTCTCGTATGGCCATTCATGGTGTTTCGAGGACCAAAGCGGAGCTGCAATGCGCCCTGGAGCGAAGGATGCGAAGAAAGCGCTGTTTTGGGGACGACATCTGCGGTTTCTGCTGGTGACGCTGCTGCTGTAGGTGAGGGGGCGAAGGAGTTGTTTGGTCGGAAGGTAGGGTGTAATGTTGGACGGAGAGGGGAGAGGCATGTGAATGTCCTGGCAGATTCGTTAGCTATTGGAAGGTTTCCGTGGTGTGGGATTTTTTTGGAGAGAAAAAAGTACCGTTGCGAGAGGGGAGCGATGCGCGGGGCGAGGAGGGGCCGCGCGAGGCGGATGATGGAATGCATTGTTGAAGAGAGAGAGAAAGCGACTCGTTGGGTGTGGCGAGTGCTGGCTGGAGGGGGGAATATGGAGGCGAATTGGCGGTTTGTTGGATGCTGTGATGATGATTTGAGGTTTAGTGGTGGTGAGTTGTCTTGGTGTTGAATTTTTGGAGGTTCTGGGCTTGGCGGGTGGCGGCAGCTGGTTACAGCTGGTGGGCGTTGTGCGCTAACTCGTGGCAGATGCTGGGAAATAGCGGAGAGAAGAATACTAAGTGGATTTGATTTTCGAGGAGATGGCCTTGGGGAGGGTTAAAAATGCTGTGAAGGCTTCAGTAAATGACGCGTTGGTTGAACGATAGCGTGTGATAAGGCTATAGCCCACCCCAGCCGATTCCCCCACAGCCATTTAGCTGATCGAGGCCTTTATCTATTAGTCCAGCCAAGTAATAACTTGAATCAGGCCAGGTGATGACGACTGCGGTGTGTAATTGTAGCCACTGAGCCTTTTCGGTCTCATCTAAGGCTTTGTTCGGCCTATCAACAAACTATACTACTTTGCAGCACGTTCTCTCTCGCTTGATGAATTAGACCCTCTGATCATTAACCAACACGCCCTATGAAGCATTTAAAAAAGAGATGTGAGAGAATCAAAGTCTCCCATATACCGCCGCTTGTTAATGCTTTTTTTTAAAAAAAGCTCTAGGCTATAATAGTTAAGTTTTATAAATAGTAATCATTAAGGTAGGTAGATATAGATGAATTTAGTAAATAAGAATCATATATAAAATTGTTTAATTATTGTTTAGGTGAGAGAGAACCTGCTGCAAAGTACCTTAGTTTAGTATAGTTTGTTGGGTATCTAGGCTGAATAAAGCCTCAGATGGGACCATAAATGCTGTGAAAGGGTATGGGGGAAATTTTTGGGGCCATAGCCCCATCACACGCTGTACTTTAGGGCCCTTGGAGAGGGTTAAAAATGCTGTGAAAACGCAGACGGTGTCGAGCTTCGGCGGGGGGTGTACCCATTAACTGGCACTTCAAGGCCCTTGGGGAGGGTTAAAAATGCTATGAAGATGAGACCCACCGATCTCATTCATTAGGCGAGAGAAAATATACTGCAAAGTATTATTAATAGTATAGTTTGTTGGCAGGTCGAACAAAGCCCCAGAGGAGACCAAAAGTGCTGTGAAGAGGCCGCATGGGAACCCCGGAGTGGGGGTGGCTATAGCCTCATCACGCGCCGCATATCAAGGCCCTTGGGGAGGGTTAAAAATGCTGTGAAGCTCTCAGCTGGAAAACAGATCTGATTTCCGAGGAGATGACCCCGGGTGGGTTAAAAATGCTGTGAATTGAACCAAGCCCGTCAGGCTGGCAAGGCTACTAAACTAACACGCCCTATTTTGAAAGAGAGGTTTAAGAGATTTGAAGTCTCCGATATGCGAACCGCTACTTTATGATGTCTTTTTAGGTAGCTCTTAGCTGTAACGGTTGAGTGAGTTTTGTAGATAGTAACTATAAAGGTAGGTGAATATATATGAATTCTATGAATAGGAAGCATACGTAAAATGACCTAGTTACTGTTTCCTTCTATTGCTGCTGTATCAAACAATACATGCCAACTTGCTTAAGCCATCCCTAATACTACAAATGTTGCAAACCTTTACATCACATACACCAACTCTAGATAACCTAATCCATCTGCCATATCCTCACTCTCAACTCCCTCCCAGTCCATCACCATCTTCACTTCCCCAAAGTAATTCGCCTCTCCCTCTTGCCTAAAACCAAGCTTCTTGAACAACCCCCTACTCCCCGTATTATCCTCCTTAATCTTTGCCATCAACCCAACCAGCTGTATCTTGTCCTTGTCTAAATTCTCGCCTCCTGCATATTCTCCCAGTATAGCTGTTAAATTCTTCCGTATATATGCCAGTATCGTGCGCACTGCAGCTTCGCCTGTGCCTTTGCCACGGTGCTGTGTCCCTGCTATCATGACGTCTATTTCACCCCTCAGCCGTATCTGATTGCTCTCCCGCTGTTCACCACCATCGTCCTCATCGTCCTCATCGTCGTCCAGGTATAAGAAAAAGTTGACATCTCCTCTCATGTTATCGGCCGAGTCATCCACTTTGGCTGTAATTACCCGTGCAGCATCGTTTCGTTGGTCTCCACTTGACGGCTCGCAGACAATAAACGTCAGTTTATCATGAGATGTACGCCACGACAGTTGGTTCTCATATTCTTCTTCCAACGTCATAGGTTCTGATGCAGTCGCCTCTTGTATGGCCTATATTACCCATTAATACTGTAAAATATTTCCAGGGTAGAGGTGGGTGATCTAGTACAGGATCTTGCATCCAGCCGTGATACGTGAGTACCTGGTGGGCTTCATATGGAACCAGTAAAACTCTACTCGTTGAAATGGCTACGTTCAGAGTTAGCATCAAAATCGGTGAACCAGGGAAGCCAATTGCTCATACCTATTTTCTCGTTGATTTTCATGTTGGATCATTCGCTATCTGCAGGTCGTACTTATATAGGCGGTTATTTGTGAGAGAAAAAAAGTTTGTGGAACAGCCGCATTTAGCTAAAAATGATGAGTTCAGTCTCAGCATGCCACTAGCAAATGGGACATACCAACGTGAACAATATTTTTAACAATCCAATCAAGCTTCATACTCTCAGTTTCATTTATATATTTTATTTTAAACACTTAGCACTAATTGGCGATCGGTACCTCGTCTGGTCCCCCATCTCGTCATTATCGTACATATCTTACAGCTCCGCGCATACAAGTAATGCCATGATGCTATACACAAATTCAACTATTCCATGCTCATGGCTGACGTGCGCCAACCTTTGCTGCATGTGTATCGGCCAATAGCTTAGCGACGGCTTCCTCCCCCATCCGTGCCTCCATGGCCAGCAATTCAGCCATCTGGTTCATCTTGTTTCTAGTCTTATCCAGCAGCGCAACCCTCAAGTGTTCTAGCAGCTCATCGTCTGAGAGGTCTGCACTAGCAGTTGGCGGGAATAGTGTGTCCCATTTACTCATGCGAGGCGCTGGCTCTACGGGCTTAGATTCAGTGCCATAATCAGCATCTTTCCCCTTGGCTGCAAACTCAATAGTACGCCTATCAGGCCGGACTCCCATAGCATCCAACAGCTCTGATGCTTTCGTCGGCATTATGGGCTGGAGTAAGATGCCGGCAATGCGCAATGCTTCTGCACTGTTGAAGATCACCCAGTTCAGTAGTACACGGGATTCAAGATCTTGATTCTTGACCAGGTCCCAAGGCTTGGTATCCGTGACGTAGCGATTTGTCTAATTCATCATATCGTTAATAGTCGGTGCATATCTCCAATGTTCATGTATGTGCAGTCAACATACCTCTCTTAACAATTCAAAAATCTCACGGATCGCGCCACTCGTGTTGTAATCCTCCATTTCTTGACTAAAAGCTTTAGGGCTTTGAGCCAGGTGGTTTTCCAAGCTAAAGTAGGTTGCTGCTTCAGAATCACTTTGGGTACGTTTTTCAGCCCAGACATTCAAGTCTCCATTACGATAAGCCGTCACAGCTTCCAGAGTCGACCACCTGGCCGACGACTTTGGCTTTGCGATCCTGTAAAAGAGGTTGCCAATGTTTGCCTGCAGCTCTTTCATGTAAACGGTACCAATCAGCTGGTTGGAGTAGCTCATATCCTTGTTGAGACTGGCGTTGCGCATAAGGAAATACCGCAGGGGATCGATGCCCCATCGCTGGATGGCGAAGAAGGGGTTGACAACGTTGCCCAGTGACTTTGACATCTTGCGGTTGGACATGGTCCAGTGGTTGTGACAGAGAAAGCCCTGTGAAACAGGCAATCCAAGAGCAGTTAGTAAAGCTGGCCAGTAGATTGTGTGAAAACGCAGAATATCTTTTCCGATAACCTGCAGGTTGGCGGGCCATATCCCCATATCGTCTTTTGCCGTGTGCCACTTGCTTCCGTATCCAGCCTTAGTTATGTAGTTGATAAGAGCATCAACCCAGACATAAATGGTTTGACTCTTATCCTCAGGGTCAGGCACACCCCAGTTGAGCCTGGCAGCCGGTCTTGTAACAGATAAATCTTCAAGGTGGTTCTCTATCCAGTCTCTCGCCTCAGCCATTCGATGAGCAGGCTTGATCCATCCAGGGTTCTCATCATAAATCTTCAACAGAGCGTCCTTGTATTTCGTCAAGGGGAAGAACCAGGTCTCTTCTTTGATCCATTCCACCTCGTTATCCGATTCAGTGCTCACCATAATCTTCTTTCCAGTCTGGGGCGCAATACTGGGTCGCACCAAGTCTTCGGGATAGAAGCACTCATCACTAACGCAATACCATCCCTCGTGGACGCCTTTATACAGCCCTAAGCTCTCAGGGGTCGCATGCTTCAGGTGCAGCCAGAATTGTGCCACTGCGTCCTTGTGTTCCTGATCAGTGGTTCGGATGAAGAAATCATTCGAAATGTTGGCCGCGGCCACCAATTCTCGAAATTTAGCTGAGTTGCTATCGCAAAACTCCTTTGGCTCCATTCCATTCTTCAAGGCAGCTCTTTGTATCTTCATCCCATGCTCATCCGTTCCCGTACACAAAAAAGCTTCTTTGCCTTTAAGCTGCTGCCAGCGCTTGATGACATCCGACAAGACCATGCTATATAGATGGCCAATGTGAGGAGCTTTATTTATGACATGTTAGCTACACGATTAGAGAACCTGTTATCATCCAGATTCATATTTACCAGCATTGACATAAAAGATTGGCGTTGTAATATAATACGGCTTCTCATTTGAAGACCCCGCAGAGCTTTGAGAGCTGTTCCAGCGTTGCACAGCAGCTGAACCTGTTCGACAGCTGGGGCAGATCCAGCCGGATCGCAAGGCCAGTCGTGACTGAGCTTGCCGTAGCCCTGAAAAGGCCCGCGGCCTTAGTGAGAGCAGCATGGTTGCGACAACCACGGCGAGCTTTGATTCAGAGCAAGATCTGGAGATGGATGGTGAAATTGCATGATACAGTGCTGTTAGTGCGAACTGGCTGAGTCGATAACTGTACGATTTGCGGGGCAGCGCTTCACGTCATGAGAAGTTAGGCTTGAACTTTTCTGATCGCGTTTTGAATTTTGATTTACGCCTCATATTTCCTATCAGAAACAACGATCATCGCTGATGCTGCTGGCGATAGAGTCATCATGCCTCTGCCAGATGCGGACACGGAAGTCAGAGCTTCCAGCGATGGTACGTCTCAACGTTAATGGAACCCTGAAAATCTATCGCTGACCTCGCCGCAAATTAGCTGCTGAGATCTTTGTCAACAACTATTATCAGGCTATAAACAGCCGTGCCAAACTCGAAACATTCTACATCAACTCGTCCACTCGATATTCGATACCGGCCGACATCTCTATCAATGGCTCTGTCATCCCCACCCCAGCAGAGTACTCCAAGCTCCTCGAAACCCAAGGCGAGAATGTGCATTATGAGATAGAATCGTTCGATACGCACATTATCAACCCATCATTCCAATACGGGGCTCCCGAAACCGTGTACGAAAGCGAGAAGAACGAGAAGAGCGGCCGACGGATGAGCATTGTCGTCACCACGATGGGCAAGGTCCGATTCGGCAAGGGGAGGGAGGCACCACAGAAGATGTTCAACGAGACTTTTGTGCTGACCCCGAACTGGGATTCCATGGCAAGGAATCCGGCGCGAGGGCTGAAAAGGTGGCTCATCATGTCACAAAACTTCCGCGCTCTTTGAGACGAACCTAGTGAACCCGACAAACCATTCCATGCACAAGCAGCTTTGACAATGACTGCCAACATTGGAATGGTGAGAATACGGCGGCGCTAAAATTGAGATACCCATATACACACACATGTACGCATGCATGCACAAAGTCGTACTTGACCTGAATATACAGGTTGGTCTCAAGGCATTGTTCAAATTGTGCTCTTTCTCCCTGCCGTCGGCGAGACCAACCTCAAATAGTTTGTATATCGAGACGTAGCACCAGGGACTGAGCACAATTTGAACAATGCCTTGAGACAGCTGAACAAATGCTATATTCAGAATGATATTTTATGACACTTAGGATATTCTATCATGAAGTATGGCGTATTATATAGTCTCTTGAATGAAGGGCATAAGCAATACTTGTCTTCTGGCCCCAAAATGGCGATAGAAAAGTGTATTACAAAATGAAAACAGCAATATATTATAATTCAACACATGGAAAGAAAAAAAAAAAGGCTTAAATCAAACTGCCATCAACGTACAGAGCATCCAGATCCATGAACCTATAGTAGCTGCATTTGCTCTACGATACGATGGTGACCATACAATGAGAATACACACAAAATAGTAGCTATCGCACGTAAGAAAATTAAACGTTATCCGCAATTCAAGCAGTAAATATAAAGTCGAGCGCCTCCTGCATCCGATTGTTCTTGCCATTGTTCTCAGGACGCTGCGTCGTTAGCTGGTCCAAGCCCCATCGCGGGGAACTTTGTTGGCAGACAAACAATATTATTTGCAGCTTCTTAACTCCAACCAAAAAAAAGCCCCGCCATTTCCATTTACACCTCCAGCATCCAACATGCCGCCTAAGCCAAAGGCCACTGCAAAGGCTGCCAACCCAGAGCCCAAAGGCAAATATGAACCCATTCTGCTCCCAATACCCAGCATATTATCTGCTAAGGTATACAGCACAGTACAGTAGCTAACACGAACTCCATATCTACAGCTACGCCGCCAGATGCCCCTCCTGTAACTGTTGGCGAACGGTCCAAGCAGCGCTACTACCAGACCAACCCTGTCGAGAGGCGATTCGAAGAAGTTGGCTTCCCTGGCTTGACACCGGCGGAGCAGAAGACGTACGCCCACACGAATTTGATCCACCCTGTCGCGAACCGTCTCGTGTCACTGTCGAACAAAACCGACCGCGAGTTCTGGAAGCAGGTCTCCAAGGAAGGTCTTCCCTGCCGACGGCTCAAGAACAACTACAGCTGGGGACAAGATAAGCACGGCCGCGACATCGGCACATACGGATTCGAAGAGATCAAGAAGCGATCGTTAAGTCAAGCTAAACTGACTGCGCTTAACATCCTCCACCGACAGTTTCTGACCAAGAGAGAAGCTGCTCGCAGCAAAGGCGTCGAGCTCCCCCAAGAGGATATCGATCAGGAAAAGAAGCGACGGCAAGAGATGGCGATCCTGAAAAGGGAGCTCTATGGAGAGATCCCCGGGCCGCTCGCCAATGACCCGGAGTGGGATGATGTAGCTCCCATTCCGCAGACTGAGCCTCAAGATGCCTTGGCCAGGATTGCCTACCCCGACGACTATGCTGAGGGTACGATCACACCTTTTGAATGATTTTGATATGAAACAAGTGAGCCCGTTCGAACTAACATCGTATCATCACCAGCTGTCTCTTACCTCCGCGCCGTCATGGCCTCCGAGGAATACTCCCATCGCTCCCTCCGCCTTACCCAGCGTGTCATTGCCCTGAACCCAGGCCACTACACCGTCTGGCTGTATCGCTTCAAGATCATTTCCACCCTCAAGCTCTCCGTCGTGGACGAAATCCAGTGGCTCAACGACATCGCCATAGACAACCTCAAAAACTATCAGATCTGGCACCACCGCCAGCTGCTCCTCGACTACCACTACGCCACCACGATAGGCTCCGACGCCGAAGCCACCAAGCAGTTCGCCAAATCCGAGACCGACTTCATCTCCAAGATCCTCGCCAAGGACACCAAGAACTACCACGTCTGGTCGTATCGCCAATACCTCATCACGAAGCTCGGCTACTGGAGCCCCTTTGAGCTCGCCACCACGCAGAGCATGATCGAGGACGACCTGCGCAACAACTCCGCCTGGTCGCATCGCTTCTTCGTCGTCTTTTCCGACCCGTCCATCTCGACCAAGGGCAGTGCCGCCACGGAACACGACCCCAAGGTGCCCGACGCCATCATCGACAGGGAGATTGCGTATGCAAAGGAGAAGATTCAACTTGCGCCGCAGAACCAGTCTGCTTGGCTCTACATGCGTGGCGTCTTAGCTAAAGGCGGACGTGGGCTGGAAACGGTGGGTGAGTTTGCCTCGCAGTTCTTCTCTGATCTGGGCGGCGAGGATGAGGATGTCGTGAGCTCGCATGCCCTGGACCTCATGTCCGAGGTTTACCACAAGCAGGGCGATATTGAAAAAGCCAAGCTGTGTCTCCAGGAGCTATCTGAGAAGTGGGATCCTGTCCGAGAGGGATACTGGAAGTACCGATTGTCAGAGTTGAAATAAGTAGAATAGCGTAGATACAACTTGACTTGGTCTTGTACATGATTAACTAAATTGTCTTTATGCAACGAACTCTTATATTCAGTGAATAAACGTCAAATCATCATATACGTTAAATCTATTATATCTACTACTGTGATTAGAAGTGACTTTTTAAAGCTATTATATCATACAGCGAAAAAAAAAAACGGTTCATCAAACGCCGGCGCAACGACCAATGCTCATGCGTTGAAAAGAATATCGAACCCCCCCC
>JARFTM010000164.1:0-69260 GCA_030278935.1 Trichoderma polysporum | reverse complement strand
TATTAATATAGCGTAGAAATTAGCTGGCTTAGCGAGCTTGGTTTGTAAAGTATGTACTTTACATTTTGTATTGTACTTAGTAACATTAAGCTCACTAATATCTTCAGCCCTCATTGTTTTCCATCGGCGCTAACGGTCATCGCCATTCGCGCCTCTTTTCTGGGTTTGACGTTCCATCATCATCAACTCCGGTGCATTCCTGGCCAGACCTATCTCTATCTCGCTCAACTTCCCTAGAGCGAACAGCAAGAATCTTGCCTCGACTATTCTCATCTCTCTCCCTTATTTTGCCTCCCTTATCTTCTCCCATCCAAAGAGCGCTTATGGAACTCGCCCCCTCGCCCAAATCCCTGCCTGAAACTGCCGCCAAGCTAAGGGTCAACACCACACTGCTTCGATAACTTTCCATCAACCGTTTTTTTCTTTCGATATTCTATCATTTTCATACAACAGTTTTCGAGGCGGCAGTATTACGACTCGGCCCTTGTTTTGTTCGGCTTTCGCAGCGGTATTATTGCCAACAACGATCACGCGATCTGAGCCTCACGCAATCAACAAGCCTGTGTCAAATCGGACTGTGGCCAACGAAGACTTGCATCTCTCGGGTCGCGCATAATCGCCGCCTGCTAGACGAAATCCATCCTACCGCGCCGACCCGCTTTACAGTTATCTCTAAAACCCATCACCCCTTGGTGTGACCTGTCGCAATATCGTCGCTGTGGTTGACCACAGCCAGTTTCAATCGAATTCGCTCATCCATTATGAGAGAGGTCAATTTCAGCATCCCCAACGTCAATAAGGCGTCTGTGGGGATAACTACAGCTTTATACGATCGCCGAGCACTTGATTGTACCTCTACTTTACCTCTTATTAACTCCCTTAATCATCTTGCCTATCTCACAACATCTTCGGCACGTATTCGCGATATTCTGACAGTTGATGGAGGAATCGAACGTTTGGTCTGTATCCTCAAACAAGGCCGAAATGGAGACATGATGAGCATATGGAAGTGGAATCTTGCCTTCCAGTGCGTTGTCAACATCGGCGTCCGGGGGACAGAGAACGTGCGGACTAGGGTAGTGGAGGCAGACATGGTCCCTGTCATAGCCACGATCCTTGATAACTATATCAAAGTCATAGACAGCTGTCGGGAAAAGTCCGACGAATTAAAAACAAAGCAGGGACATGACCATCACCACCGACACAAGAATCATGATCACCGGCATTCAAAAGCCTCTCCCCCTTCTAACACTAGCCGTCCAACTCTTCATGATGGAGAGCCGAGATATGTTACGCGACAAGAATCGTCGTCGATCATTGATGCTCCAGAGACTCTTGCTGGTCCATCTATCACTTCAACTGGACAAGGCGCTGATACGACTTCGGCAACGTATTCCCATCTTTACGCCAACATAGATCGTTCGACTTTGACACCAAATCACCAACTCCTTAATTCTCAAGGAACTGATACACCATACGCCACTACAGCACGGCAAGAGATCCACCCTCTTGCTCCTGGGGCTCCAATTGCGGATAGCAATGACGGCTTCACGCGAGTTTTGCGTGATGTAGACCGCCTGACCTCCTTAACTGCTTTTGGGGCTGTTGATTTGGTTACTCAACCTATGTCTCCTACCACTCCCGTTCCTCTGCTTCAACTGCGGCCACCAACAGTACGATCTGCAACGAACTTGGATGTTACCGTCAGCCGGTCGCGAAGGCGACCATCAATCAGACATCAGAACTCAACAGCTGAATCGGATGACTTTAACGGTGACAGTATGCCATCTGATGAAGCTCCAGATGCTGAAATGACGGGGGCCGCGGAGATACAATCTGCTGTGGGAATTCAAGACATTACAATGGACGATAGCGAGGCCATCTTAACAGGAGATTCGCTTGACCTAACTAACCCTACCGCTTCCGAAGCCCACCAGGACGCTGAGACTTTTAATATTGCTCACCGCACAAACCTTGATGGCAGCATTAGAGATAATATGACGCATAACCCTGTTGCACCAGTTGGCCTTTCTCCTAGTCGCCCGACTCTGGGAGTTACTCCACATCCTCCAACCCCAAGCTCTACCATCCCTCGTTATTTACTCGACCGGCATCTCATACCCAATCCGCAGTTGCTATCTGCAATGCCCCGCGAAGAGGATGTGCTTATGTCCCTTCAGCTATTGGCGTATGTCTCTAAGTATTGTTGCCTACGTACATACTTTCAGAAGAGCCACCTTGTGCCGACTCTTGCCATTGGTGAAGATCTCTTTGACCTAGATGCAGGAGAAGAGGGGGGAGAAGAAGGGGGAGAAGAAGGGGGAGAAGAAGAAGATACGACTTCTACTGAGGACGAGAGCGAGAGCGATGATGAATACTTGCTTGAAGATGACTTTAATTTATTTCCTTTGGTCGAAAAATTTACTGTTAGGCACCACAGCACGGATATGCAATATTGGGCAGGAGTGGTAATGCGTAACCTGTGTCGAAAAGATGACACCCGTGGAGGAATTCGACAATGTGCATACTATCAATGTGGCAAATGGGAGGAATTCACTCGTCAGTTCGCCAAATGCCGTCGATGCCGCCGGACAAAGTACTGCAGCAAGGACTGCCAGAAAAGTGCATGGGCTTTTCACCGCCATTGGTGCGTGGCTGCAGCCCAGTGACGCAACGCAATGAGGCGATGCGTGTTTTTTTTTAACCAGCTTATTCGAATCACAGCTTTTGGTTTGAAATCTTCTTTGGAAAATTGCGACTTCATTACATTATTAAGCGTCTTATTATCGCATAGCATTTCTTCTCGATACCACTGGTTGTCATGGCGTATTGGGTTTTTAATCATGGGGCATTGAGTTGTGCATCTGGCATTGTCTCAGTGGTCCGACTTGGTAATTTGCTCTTTCTGAGGTTCTCTTATTTCAAAGTCTAGGCGTTTCATAGCAAGTACACTCTGTTGCGCTGGCATTATACTCGGGCATCAGACAGACAAACTGGAATATACGATATATATGCCTACATACCTATTTATTGATGTAAGGGCATCGTTAGGTGAGGGCTGGGGTCTTCATTGGGTTATTTGTCAATACATCAACGTTATTTTGCATCATTTTAGAATACATTTATAAATAAAAACTGAATATCTACATTACGTAGTGCATCGCGATATGAAAAGGCAAGTTGTGAAGGTGCTAACTTCAGCATAGTCAGTTTCTTTACTGGCATGTGTCTTGACGAGTAAGCTTGTTGCTAGTTTTAGGTAAAGATCTACTCATACAATAGACCAGTGCCTCTTGAAAACACTCGAATATAAGTAGAGGAGAGAGTATATGAAAGACTTTCTCCGGCTCCCCAGCGAGTTAAAACCGCTTCCAGAATATCAGTGCAGAAACACAAGTCTACTGTAATACAGGCAACGGCAAAAGGCGGCATGAGACGACGTTCACGAAGTCAATTGTATTCCTCTGGCTTGTACAGAATACATCGATGAAAATTAATAAATCTATGTGGCCCTAGAGATTTCATGAAATTGAGGCCCATTGACATCCTAATTGATGAATGATGTGGCTTGGCTTGGGGCCAACCAACTCCAGTGTTGTACTCGATAAGAATCGCAAATTTAAAGGCATTGTAGCTGTGACCAATCGCAACTCAAAAAATTAGGCATCAAGTCCATGGGAAAAGAGTAAGATAGCTGACAGCTCTATGTCAACTATTTGAGAGCGACAGCCTTTCTCCTATTCTTACCCGGCCTTGATGCCTTGGTTTTCATTTTTTTAACATTAAACTTAGAGAGATCGCCAGAGCTGGCAGCATCTCCTGATTTTGCATGCCGCTTCTTCCCTCCAAATCCATATTTTTCGTTCTTCTTCTGGCGCTTGCCGTTCACAGTACGAGCTCCTGATTGCTGTCGAGCAGCCCCAGAGCGCTGTGAATGCTTAGCAATTTCGTTGTCCACGCTGACATCAAAGATATCAGCCTCCTTTGTACCAACGTCGGAACTGTGTTCCTGACGTTCTGCAAGACAATACTGGTTAGCCAACAAACATATATGCGCAGAGAAAAATTGCCAAAACTTACTTCGCTTCAGTGTTTTGATTTTGTCCAAAACCTCGCGCTTGGCCTTCTGTCGTTCTTGAAGCTTAGAAACTTGTACCTGTTTGCCAAACTTTTTCAAGTCTCGAAGTTTGCGTGCCTCGGCTGATGCTTTCTTGGCAGATGCTTCCTCAACCAGCTTTGCCTTTATTTTTTCCATGTGGGCATCTTCTTTGACCATTTCAGCGAAGTAGTCTTTTGGTCGAGAAAACGGTACCCCTTCGCCAATTAATCGAGATCGGCCCAAACGCACGGCCTCTAGGCATTGAGAATAAAAGGCAAGCTCTCGTTGTAAATCATCTGAAACGTCGGGTATGGATTCAGATGTTTCCGCAGTTGAGACGATAGACTGGTGGGATACAAAGGGGACACTTTTGTCTGTTGGGATCGATATTCTTTCAAGAGCCGCAAGAAGAGCAGACGTGTTGTTGATGGTCAGCCGCGTATGGGGGACAATGTCTTCTCTTTCCTCTTCCTCTAAATCTTCAAGGTCAGAAACGGGAATTTCTTCTTCATCGTCCGTATCTTCCTTTTGATCCACCACCTCCAGTACAGGGTGGTGAGTAGTAGCCTTTGGTTTCCGTGGTAGTCTTTTTTCAAGTTCGATTGAAGATTCCGATGTATCGCTCTCGTAGATCGCGTCAAGATTCATCTGTGTGATAATGTCAGTATGGGAAGAAATGACCCCATGGAGGAGTTTCAATGCTAACTTTTTCTTGGTCGTCCTCTATCTCATTGTCTGCAGCCGTTTCACCTGATCGATCCAAGCCGCTCTCGTCCTCACTGCCTCCCTCTATGCTACCTGCTTGAAGAGCCTTTCGCTTCGCCGCTTCCTTGCTTTTTTT
Organism: Trichoderma polysporum; assembly: GCA_030278935.1. Classification (NCBI taxonomy): domain Eukaryota; kingdom Fungi; phylum Ascomycota; class Sordariomycetes; order Hypocreales; family Hypocreaceae; genus Trichoderma; species Trichoderma polysporum. The sequence goes on along the minus strand of JARFTM010000164.1, from coordinate 64,320 downwards.
CTGTTGCTTTACCTTTGCGAAATCAATCCCCTTCTCAGCAGCCAATGCCAGTCGTAGCTTACTTTTTGTCACCATTTTTTAAGTTTTCCTGTCGAGTTGTATACTGCGATGAGGATGTGTCTTTGGCAGTCGAGAGTACTATACAGTGGACGAGCCTGGCCTAGTCAGTAGGAAAAATCTCAGTATTCTGCCGTCCCAAGCATTTTTTTGTCTCCACCGCCTTGCAAGGCGGTGAGAAGGTGGGCGTATCAAGCAAGCCAGCGTAGAAAGCGGTAGACAAAATAAGCGGGGCAAGAGAGCAGGTCTACAGCGAATGCTGATAAAAAGCTAAGCCTTGAATCTAAACGACTACCTCATAGATACGGAGTACAGTAAGCTACTAATACCTAGACAGCGTATACAAAGGCCATAAAAGCCGAGCAGGATTAAATAACTGCGTCTTTCTCCTTGCTGTTGCTTATTTCCCCATATTTAACAGCTGCCTCTACGAAAGATCAAGGGACTTATTTTACTCTCCTTTCCTAATTTTCAACCACTTGCTTACTGGAATTTCTTAAATCACCCTCCTACCCTATCAGTAGGTACTACCTAAGCAAATGAACTTATACAGCTCGTATTCCCAAATTTTTGTTATAGCCTTGGAGTTATTAAATGAAATTATCAGGTATCTTGAGTAAGAAAGAGTATACGGAGCACGATGAATATAAATGAAGATATTCAAATGGATTTAATCACCACTGATTTTTGCATGTCGAAAGTATTTCATGCCAACCCAAGCAACCACAACCCACACCCAAGCCATAACGCACGTCAGGGTAATAAGCGCAGGATAGTATCCCACAATTGGTAGAGTAGGGTCGTTTTCAAGCTCAGGTGGTGCATATGGCGTCGTGCCCACATCCCACGCCCAGCTCCAAACATCAAAGCAAGAGCCCATTCCCATGACAAAGACAAACCAAGTGACTGTTAGAACTACCCAGCCCCACCACTCAGTCTCGGAGTAGTCCCAGCCTACACCTGGCTGGGGTAGGGTCGAGGCGGAATAGGAGAGTGGGGATTTAGCCTTTTGCAGCGATCTCCGACGTCCAGTTGCGTCTCGTCCAGCATAGTAGGACTCGGATCCTGACGACAGAGGAAGACCAGATCGCAACGACGAAGAGGCGTGAGGTCCTAATTGGATTATATCTTCTTCGTCTGTTGTGAAGCTGTACATGTCCGCCGGTCTTTCAGTCCCGCCTAACCCAGGATTGAAACATGCCGAAGCATACTCATTTGTTGGTGACGAGATAGGGGGGATGTTGAGACCAAGAGCGTTATGTACCGTAACTTCAGAAGCAGGCTCGAAGTGAGCAGACTCAGATATGGACGCGTCAGGTATTGAATCTGTTTCAATAGCCAATGGCCAGTTGTCTCTTCTGTCGCGCTGTGCACCTCTTCCGAGAAGCGCAACCTTTCTGAGAGATCCCTTGCGCCGCCGCGTCTTCTGCTGTTGTATCGCGGCTCCTAACGCACGCACATGGACGGTTGAGGCCTCTGCCCCATCTTTCTGAGCCGGTTCCTTGTCGATGGATGCTCTCATGAAGTGAGATTTAGGTTCTGGGCTCGGATTAGACAGTTCTACATTGCGAAGATGGACTGATGCCTTAGACTCGGAGCGCTGCCCCTCTAGTGCAGTGTTAGGCAATCTGAGTGAATTTACACAGGTGTCCATAGGGGCTGCCGGCCCAGGGATCAGGCGGTGCAATCGCGTGGGTAAGCAGGCAGTGCGCTGTTGCAACCAGATCTTAAAATACTCCGTACAGTAAGTAATAGGTAATAATGGCCCAGGCTAAGCTGGTGGCGGGTGGGGGGGCGACTTAGCCCACTAGGAATATCCCCTTTTAACAATGGGTAGGGTGTACTGAGGGGGAGAAGTACTACAAGTAGGTACGCAAGTACGCAAGGTGTACCTGGCGGCTGTATGGAGTCCAAAGGTACCTTAATCAAAAGCCTGAACCCCCCTTGTAAATTGCTTCTATGGCCAATAATAATACACAGCTACCAGGAAAAACACTTGCCTGTGCGAGTGGTTTTATGTTCAAGGAAAAATCTATAGTACAGTAAGTACCGCTAGTATTCAGGTCAAGTATCTAGCAGTAACACGTATGTACTTACCTATGAGAGGCATAAACCGACATTAGGTGTAGTGCTACTACAGGTAGTACGCTGGATTTCACTATATTCTGGCATATGATGAGCTTTAGTCTGCGCTCTAGCTCAGCTAAATCCATGCCAGCCGCCGCTTGAGCTCCCGTAGGTGGCATTGCCTATATAGGAAGAGGCACCAATTTAACCCCCTGACCCTCATGTTGCGGCACTGTGCTGAGGCGGAAGCGCGTGCTGGCCTGGCACTTGTCCCTTGCTAGCATTCTGTCGAAAAGTCCAGCCTCTCCAGTCTGGTGTTATCCCCTAATCTTCAAGAGAAGTGGACAACACTCTCACCGCCGCAACTTCTGCGAAGGCACTCATTTTCACCCATTTACATTCCCATCGTTACACCAGACCTGGCGCCGACTTGCCCATGAATGTCTCTCGTTCATCGTCAGCCCGTCTAGTTTTTATCAGCTATATTCTGTCTTACTCTTTCCAGCTCTAGCTTCCCGCCTGACCAGCTCCTCCATGGCAGCGACCTACGATGTCGGTACGAGAGCGTGGCAGCCTGACGCCGCCGAGGGCTGGGTAGCCTCCGAGCTCATCAGCAAGACTGCCGAAGGCTCCAAAACGAAATTAGTCTTCCAGCTCGAAAATGGCGAGGTATATACACAGCCCATACAGCATTAGAGCCTTGCAAACATGTTCCCCGCCTAGTTGGCTCTAACTGACTGTATGCCTACATTATAGACTAGGACTATCGATGTCTCAACAGAAGCTTTGCAGAGTGGGGGTTCCGATTCCTCGTTGCCGCCGCTGATGAACCCGACTATCCTGGAAGCGAGTGATGACCTTACTAACTTGTCGCATCTTAACGAACCGGCCGGTATGTAGTTCCTCGAATCTTGATGCGGAATTTTGCTTATAAGACTGGGCGAGCAGTATTGCAGGCAATTCGATTGCGCTACCTACAGAAAGAAATCTATACCTACAGCGGTATCGTCTTGATAGCAACCAATCCGTTTGCTCGAGTCGACTCTCTCTATGTCCCTGGCATGGTGCAAGTGTACGCTGGGAAGCAGCGCGCAACGCAGGCACCTCATTTGTTTGCGATTGCTGAAGAAGCTTTCATGTATGTTACTGCTACAACTTGCAAGTCGCGCCCGATGCTGACTGGCTCTCTTTTAGGGACATGCTCCGTGATGGCAAAAATCAAACCGTCGTTGTCTCTGGTGAATCCGGTGCTGGAAAGACAGTGAGCGCCAAGTACATCATGCGTTATTTCGCCACAAGAGAGTCTCCAGATCATCCTGGTGCTCGTACCAAGCGAGGGGCCGAAACCATGAGTGAGACGGAGGAACAGATTCTGGCAACCAACCCCATCATGGAGGCATTCGGCAACGCCAAGACCACTCGTAACGATAACTCATCACGATTCGGCAAATACATCGAGATCATGTTTGATGATAAGACAAACATTATTGGTGCCAAAATTCGTACTTATTTGTTGGAGCGATCACGTCTCGTATTTCAACCCCTTAAAGAGCGAAATTATCACATATTCTATCAGCTGGTTGCAGGTGCCTCGGACGAAGAGCGGGAGGCGCTGCACATCCTCCCTGTTGAGCAGTTCGAATATCTGAACCAGGGCAATGCCCCAACCATCGATGGCGTGGATGACAAAGCTGAATTTGAAGCCACGAAGAAATCTTTGGGTACTATTGGTGTATCTGAAACACAGCAGGCTGATATTTTCAAGCTGTTGGCTGGTTTGCTTCACCTAGGCAACGTCAAGATCACTGCTTCACGAAACGACAGCGTCCTTGCACCAAACGAACCGTCCCTGGAGTTGGCTTGTAGCATTCTAGGAGTTGACGCCACTGAGTTTGCCAAGTGGATTGTGAAGAAGCAGCTCGTAACTCGTGGCGAAAAGATTTCATCTAATCTTAGCCAGGCCCAGGCTATTGTTGTGCGCGACTCAGTTGCTAAATTTATTTACTCGAGTTTGTTTGATTGGTTGGTTGAGATCATCAACTATAGTCTTGCGACAGAGGAGGTTCTGAGTCGCGTCATTTCGTTTATCGGCGTATTAGATATCTACGGCTTTGAACATTTTGCAAAAAATTCATTCGAGCAGTTTTGTATCAACTATGCCAACGAAAAGCTCCAGCAAGAGTTTAACCAGCATGTATTCAAGCTCGAGCAGGAAGAGTATCTGCGGGAGCAGATCGATTGGACTTTTATCGACTTTTCAGACAACCAGCCTTGCATCGATTTAATTGAAGGTAAAATGGGTATTCTCTCTCTTTTAGACGAAGAATCACGTCTTCCAATGGGATCAGATGACCAATTTGTCACCAAGCTTCATCACAATTTTGCAACTGAGAAAAAGCAGCCCTTTTTCAAGAAGCCAAGATTTGGAAAGTCCGCATTTACCGTATGCCACTATGCTGTTGATGTCACATACGAATCTGAAGGCTTCATCGAGAAGAATCGAGACACTGTACCTGATGAGCACATGGCGGTCTTACGCGCTACGAGCAATTCATTCCTTAAACAAGTTTTGGATGCTGCGTCGGCCGTCCGAGAAAAAGACGTGGCGTCGGCGTCGTCGAATGCTGTCAAACCTGCTGGTGGTAGGAAGATTGGCGTAGCCGTAAACAGGAAACCAACTCTGGGAGGAATATTTCGATCCTCCTTGATAGAACTGATGAACACCATAAACAACACGGATGTGCACTACATCAGATGCATTAAGCCCAACGAAGCTAAGGTAGCCTGGCAGTTTGAAGGGCCAATGGTTCTTAGCCAGCTTCGTGCTTGTGGTGTTCTCGAGACTGTCCGTATTAGCTGTGCTGGATACCCGACTCGTTGGACTTACGAGGAATTTGCTCTGCGGTATTATATGCTGGTTCATTCGAGCCAGTTGACCTCTGAAATTCGGCAAATGGCCGATGCTATTTTGACTAAAGCGTTGGGTACCAGCACCGAGAAAGGCCTGGACAAGTATCAACTTGGTTTAACTAAAATCTTTTTCCGTGCCGGCATGCTTGCTTTCCTGGAGAATTTACGTACCAGCCGTCTCAATGAATGTGCTATACTCATCCAGAAGAATCTGCGGGCAAAGTACTACCGCCGTCGTTATCTGGAAGCTCGGGAATCTATCGTTCAGACGCAATCAGCTATTCGGGCGTATATGGCGAGAAAACAAGTTTTAGAATTAAGAACTATTCGCGCAGCAACAACCATCCAGCGTGTTTGGCGTGGATACAAGCAGCGCAAGGAATTCTTACGAATAAGGAAGGATGTGATTCTCTTTGAATCAGTCGCCAAAGGCTACCTTCGTAGGAAAAATATCATGGAGACGAGGGTAGGCAATGCTGCGATTATAATCCAAAGAGTATGGAGATCACGCACACAACTTCGTACCTGGAGACTCTATCGCAAGAAGGTGATTTTGATTCAAAGCCTTTGGCGCGGCAGAAGCGCTCGTCAAGAATACAAGCAGATGCGAGAAGAGGCTCGTGATTTGAAGCAGATTTCGTATAAGCTGGAGAATAAGGTCGTCGAATTGACTCAAAACCTAGGATCGATGAAGGAGAAGAACAAGAATTTAGTTTCGCAGGTGGAAAGCTATGAGGGCCAGCTCAAGTCGTGGAAGAATCGCCACAATGCGCTCGAGGCGAGAACCAAAGAATTGCAAACGGAGGCCAACCAAGCCGGCATTGCGGTTGCGCGCCTTCAAGCCATGGAAGACGAAATGAAGAAGCTTCAGCAAGCATTTGACGAGTCGACTATGAATATCAAGCGTATGCAGGAAGAAGAACGCGAGCTCAGGGAATCACTTCGCCTAACCAGTTCTGAGCTAGAGACAACCAAAGAAACCAACTTGGAGCGAGAGAGAGATAATATGAGCCTTCGACAGGAACTAGAGGCGCTTCGGGATGCGTTGGAGCTTGCGAAACGTAACGGATCGCTCAATGGTGATATCACTAATGGTGTTAGCAGTGCGCCAGCCGTCACCACCGGACTCATCAATCTCGTCTCGTCTAAGAAACCGAAGCGCCGAAGCGCCGGCGCGGAGCCTCGCGAGCTAGATCGCCTAAGCGGAACTTACAATCCCAGACCAGTGTCCATGGCTGTCACGAGCTCTCTTCATCGTCAAAATCTATCAGGAGCCACTTTCATTCCCGGGATCGACAATATTGAAATGGAACTTGAAAGCCTTCTCGCCGACGAGGATGGTCTTAATGAAGAGGTTACCATGGGTCTCATACGCAACTTGAAGATACCGTCGCCAAACACAAACCCCCCTCCCTCTGACAAGGAGGTTTTGTTCCCGTCATATCTTATAAACCTGGTAACTTCCGAAATGTGGAACAATGGATTCGTCAAAGAGTCGGAGCGTTTCCTCGCCAATGTGATGCAGTCAATCCAGCAGGAGGTAATGCAGCACGATGGTGACGAGGCTATTAACCCTGGCGCGTTTTGGCTTTCTAACGTCCATGAGATGCTCTCTTTTGTCTTTTTGGCAGAGGACTGGTATCAGACACAAAAGACAGACAATTACGAGTACGATCGCCTTTTGGAGATTGTCAAGCACGATCTTGAAAGTCTTGAGTTCAACATTTACCACACCTGGATGAAAGTTTTGAAAAAGAAATTGCAAAAGATGATAATTCCGGCCATTATAGAGTCACAATCTTTACCAGGATTCATCACTAACGAGAGTAACCGATTCCTTGGTAAACTATTACAGTCAAACTCTGCGCCGGCATATAGCATGGACAACCTTCTCAGTCTCCTGAATAGTGTTTTCCGGGCTATGAAGGCTTACTACTTGGAAGATTCCATCATTACACAAACCATCACGGAGCTGCTTCATCTTGTCGGTGTAACCGCCTTTAATGATTTGCTTATGCGCCGCAATTTCCTGTCGTGGAAACGAGGACTTCAGATCAACTATAACATCACCCGTATCGAGGAATGGTGTAAAAGTCATGACATGCCAGAGGGCACATTACAACTGGAGCATTTGATGGTAAGAAATAGATTGCTAATAACGGCGACGAAACAGAAATGCTGATTCTGAGATTCTCTTTTTAGCAAGCAACTAAATTGCTTCAACTCAAGAAAGCGACGCTGAACGACATTGAAATCATCCAAGATATATGTTGGATGTAAGTTTTGGACCAATCTATACCGCCAATCTTGACGCTAATGAATTTTAATATAGGCTCTCGCCAAACCAGATTCAAAAACTCTTGAATCAATATCTTGTTGCTGACTACGAGCAACCTATTAATGGAGAGATTATGAAAGCAGTGGCGTCTCGAGTTACCGAGAAAAGTGATGTCTTGCTTTTACAGGCAGTTGATATGGAAGATAGCGGTCCGTATGAGATTGCAGAGCCTCGCGTCATTACAGCGCTCGAAACATATACCCCATCGTGTAAGTCAAGAAGTGAACCTGCGCTATTGCTGTATAGAAAAAGGCGGACTAATAACTTATGTGCTCATATCCAGGGTTACAAACACCTCGCCTGAAGCGGCTAGCAGAGATAGTCTCAGCACAGGCTATTGCGCAACAAGAAAAACTTGAGACGGGCGATGTTGATGGTTTTGACGGCCATCAGCAATTAGCTGAAGTAGAAGAATCTGAGACAGAACAGTGAGCGGAATATGAGGGTTTTATATCGACAAGTGGTCCACCATGTTAGATAAAAGGCTCGATACGACAATGTATCTGTCAGGGAATCTAATCTGTGCATTGGGAGAGCGGCTAGCGAATGTTGTAAAAAGGTTTCTGTCATGTGGTGACAACAAATTATTTGGGCATTTTTTATGTATAGAGCGGAGCGGATTTAGTTCTCCCTATTTAGGCAATTACGCGGTGTCCGCTAGTATCAAATGAAATAATTAACGAATGTAGTGAATCCAGTAAAAAAAAAAAAAAAAACCATTTTTATTTGGTGTGCGGGAAGAAGGTGGAGTGGCCGTGCTCTAGCATTCGCGCTTTTAGAAATTATCACTTCTCAAGCTGCATCCTCTATCAAAATTTCTACAGCTAAGAAAATGCGCTCGGCACCGAATATCATTATTACCGGTACACCCGGGGTGGGCAAGACAACACACAGCGAGATCCTTGCAGAGAGGACGGGTTTACGACACATTTCCGTAAATCAAGTTGTCAAAGACAAAGAATGTCACGAAGGCTGGAGCGATGAATATCAAAGCTGGATCGTGGATGAAGACAAGGTAAGAAGGAATTCACTTTGAGCTTCCACTTCTCCGCTAATCCCAGTGAAATGAAACCGTAGCTCCTGGACGTCATTGAAGATGATGTCAAGGAAGGGGGCTGTATAATTGACTGGCATGCCTGTGACCTGTTCCCTCGCAGTTGGATTGATCTTGTTGTGGTATTGCGTGTTGATTCCGCGACATTGTATGATCGCCTTGAGGCTAGGTAAAAATTTTTCTCCCCTCCTTAATGTATTAGCTGCTTAGCAAACCGCAAAAAAGGAATTGGCTGACAAAGTATGTAAAGGAATTACGCAGAGGCTAAGCTTCAAGAAAACATTGATTCTGAGATTATGGAAGTGCTGCTACAAGAAGCGCGTGAGGCCTTTGACGAGGAAATTGTTGTTGAGCTTACGAGCAATAGCTCTGCAGAGATGGAGTCTAATATCGACCGGATCGAAGCCTGGTTCAAGCAGTGGAAGACGGATCATGCCGACTGAAATGGACAAGCTTTCCTAGGAGCCAACATGAAAAACTCCTGGCATTTTTTTTTTAAATGTCCTATCACATCCCAAAGGCTGTTCTAAGGCGATGATACGATCAGACAGGGGGTCTTAAAGGACTCCATCTACGCTCCTGTCCATGTCCGTCTTAGCAATGCCAGTCTTGAAGATAACATCTTGATTACTCTCTGCCACCCCGAAGAGATGGAATGGCCGTCATCCCTACAGCGAAGTTTCGCAAGCTGAGAAGTAGCGTATCTAGTCTATGTATTATTTCCATTAAAAATACATCAACGCGCGGATAATGCGCAGTACAGCATCCCACCCTGACGAGTTAAACCATGTCACTCTTCATTGTTTCTTGTATCACTTTGTATTGCTTCCTTCTCTTTGCTTGCCCAGTACACCATTCATTAGCTGTGCCTATTAGCCTTGCCAGCCGTAGCGACAGAAACTTCTCGTATATCCAGGCCATGGCAAAGAAAACAAATCCCAGCAGGACCAGGAACAATTTGTAGTCCCAGCTCATGTGGCTCAATTGCATTAAATCATTTAACCAACGCGTTGGGTCTGCGATCATATACCCAGTCGCTGCTAAGCTTATGATAATGGTTGAAATGAAGGGCCCTGGAAAAGTAAGTTAGACTAGTTCTAAGCTTGAAAGAGAATGAAACTCACAATTTTCCCACAGGGGATGTCGAAAAGGAGGCCCTGCGTTTAGGATTACTCCGGAAAATATATATTCAAAGCATGAAACCAGGAACAGCGCCGTATTCTCTGAGCTTTTTATGTTGGATTCATCGTGGCTCAGCTCTGGTGGTACGTACCAGGGCTGCTCTCTAACGGTGACATATGTTATAGCTTGAATCACTATGCTTACCCCCATCAATCCAAGTAGGGGTACAAGGACTTTGCGTGAAACCAGATCCGCTGTTGGCCGCTTCCTACAAAGCTTTTCAGCGGGCCCAGCCCAGCCCATAAAGACAGCAATTGGAAGTATGAGGAGAAGGTCGATGAATAGGAATTGAAAATCTCCCAAATTGGAACCTTTGGAATATAGAAAGCTGACTGAGGTGAACTGTATTGCTGAGTACAGGCTCATGTATTTGAAACAGCTAAAGCTTGTTACAAGCGCTGCGCGGCCCTCTCTGTCAAAATATTAGCAAGAAGTAGAGTAAATAAAGCAAGGTTTGCACGAACCTGATGACTTCTAGGACACACCGTATGTCAAAGACTTGCGATGTAAACGGCGCGGCTACCGAAGCTTCTGCCTGTGACAACGAAATGCCTACATCTGCAGCTTTTAAGGCGCCGCAGTCATTCGCTCCGTCACCACAAAAGCCACAAGAGTAGTCAATACTCTGTAATTTTTCTACCAGTTCATGCTTTTCATCTGGTGACATTCGGGCAAAAACTTTGCCTTTCACGAGCATCTTGATACCTGTTAGGTCATTTCTCAACAAGTATGAATGAACGTACCTTAGATAACATGTCGGTAGGAGCATAGTCAACTATCCATCGGAATATCTCGCCGCTTACAGCCAAAGAATAGTTTTGCATGTTGGAGATGTCGTAAGGAAGGGAAATGTCGCCTTCTGGTGGCGCTGCAAGCGGCTATTAAGGATTTAGTTTAATGCCCAAACGCATATGACATGATGAAAGTCTGCCTTGTCTTACCACCAGAGTTGTCTTGTCAAGACAGTAAATACTATTGTCAATGCTCTCCCATTGCAGCTCTGCTGTAGGATCTCGAGAGTCCCCTAACTAGAATAAGTAACAAAAAAAAAAAAGAGGCCGGATATTCAGAAGCACTAACCATTAAGAAATCGAGGGACAAAACAGTGTGCATGACGGTCGAGAAGACCGCATTCTCTGGCAACACTGATAGCCGTTAGGATATTGTCGCCTGTTACCATTACGGTGGCAATATTGGAATCTTTGAGTTCTTTCAAAACTCCCGCAGTGCTGGGCTTTAACTTGTTCTCAAAGATAATGAAACCGATGAAATCAAGATCTCGCTCAACTTCACTGCGAGTCATTTTTTGCGCCTTGACCCAACTCAGTCGGTTGAGATGCCGTGTAGCACAGCCAATAACACGGTATCCTTTATGAGTGTAGTATGAGAGCAGCTCATCGTAGTCCTTTGGAACTAATAAGAGTTATTATTAGCTTTGTCTATATGAGCAATAAAATGCTACTCACTGCTGCCTGGGCGACATATTTCATGCATTGCTTCTGGTGCACCCTTTACAAATATATCGCCATCTTTTTTTCCAAAGTGCCTTACGATAACACTAGATCTTCGAAGCTGTGAGACAAACTCGAACGACTTGAGAACGCCCAGTTGGATGGATTTCTATACCTCTCGTTAGCTTCCAGCAAAAAAGCTGCCACCAAAGACTTACGTCAGGGGGGGAGGCAATCGAAGGCGAAAGACTCCCATACTCCTCATCTTCACCTTCCACAATATTGTGCTTTCCCTCTTCAAAAGACCACTCTGTAAATTCGAACATTTTGAGATCTAGCGGATCACCAACCAGTTCGCCATCAACAGAGCGAAGAGAGTGACAAGTTGCCATGGTGTAGAGAGCAGCTTGTAAGATGTTCTGAAAAGAAGGACTTGTCTCTCGTTGCTCGAATAAATGGGGTTCCGAAATTACATCGCTGAATTTATGATCATCAATTGAAACAACTCGAACTCCAAGGACATCCAGGCCGTCTTCTGTAAGCGTGCCTGTCTTGTCGAAACACATGATGTCGAGTTTTCCACCGACATTCACCCTCTGCGGACTGATGCAGAATATCTTGGCTTTTTTCAAGCGAGCGAGTGCAAAATTAGTACCAATTGTCAGAGTTGCCGGGAGAGCCGGCGGCACGACAATAGTTATGAGATCGAGGGCTCGAACAACAATCAGGTGCCACTCCAGCTGCAGCCGGATGAAGTTGATGAACGAGGCAATGAATCCGAGCAAAGCAACAACAGCCATGACACTGATGTACCTGAATGAATCGCGGTAAAACTTGAATCCTGATGGCTTGGGAAAAAGCATAGACCGCACGAGAGAGCCTTTGGTAGTATTAAATCCGATCCGGACAACAAGTGCCAGAGCAACCGCATCACCACCTAGATCTTCTTGGGGGCGTCTCGCCCGAATTATCTTAGTTCCGCAGAAGAGAAAATGGCGTGCAACTTCGGAAGAAATAGTAGATGCGGTAAGATCCAGTTGTGCCAACGTAGTATCGGTTGCTGGAATCTTGGAAACTGGAACAGATTCCCCTATGCCTATATTAGTCACAATATAGGGGGAAGAGGTCGCTGTATAAACACACCTGTAAGCATGCTCTCGTTCACAATGCAGTCTCCCGTAAGTAATAAACTGTCACTTGGAAGCTGGGTTAGGTTAGGATCGCTTAACTCGTAAACGTCGCCAGGAATAAGATCGCCAGACGATATATATGTCCCTTTGAGTGTCAGCAATGGATCGTCTCATAATGGTACACATATTATTTACAGAACCCATTCCGCAGGACTCGGACGTCGCATTCGAAGCGGGAAATTTCGCGCAGTCGTTTCATCGTCTTCAAAGAGTTAGGTACATACGTAAATCTTAGTGAACCAAAGTGCTGAAACTTACTGCCCGAGTTTCAATGAGGGTCGTTGCTATGCTTCCAAATGACATGACAAAAATGCAGATGGCATAATAATAATAAGAGTCAAGCGACCAAAGAACAATGCTTGCAATTTGAAATATATAAAAGGGATGCAATACCTGGGCAAATTGTCAGCTAATTGTAATCACCTGAGAGGGCAATGACACTTTATGTGTGTTTAAATATATATGTAAAATGCCGTATAGAAGAAATTGGTAATTACCTCGTCTATGAGCAGCTGGCTCACAGATTTTTGCTGTATGTCAATAAGATTATTTCCAAATATGATTTCGCGAGTCGATTTCTCGTCACTATCAAGACCAGATCGTACAACTTGCATATCAGTCCAACTCGGATCTTTCCAACCACTTAGTAAAACGAATTTATCTTTGAGAGAGTGAAAACAAAATCGAACATAGCGGTAGTTCAGAGATCGAAGATTATCGACGACAGGATCATTCTCGTCATCAAGGCCGTAAGACAGAGGTTTTTCTGGAAGTCCAAAAACTGAAGAAAGCGGCTGGCCATAGGCTTGAACTTGCACTTGTGAGATTTCCATCTCCCCCCATTGATTCTCTATAACAACCCAGCTACAGTCTCTCAGAGGGCATGCTTGCCCGAGGAGGTAGATGTACAACCTAGGAAGCCATCTGAACAGCAGATAGACGATTCCTCCCGATAAAATACACAGGGCTATATAGGCTATATAGCCTGTAGTTCTTGTGCGGAATCCTGCGATTGCAATCGTCAAATCTTCGTTTTCAACGTAAACTTTTTGGCTAGTGCGATTAAATGGGTGTGAGCTGGCAGTCGTAATGTTACTGTCTCTGCGAAGAAGATGGGCATGGACGGAGCTACGCGATTGCGTCGAGGAACATCGATGAAGCATGTAATCGTGATTATAAGCCAGGAAATCATCATCTGCTGAGTGATCGTCGTCATCATCTAACACCGGTATGGCGAATTCAGGAATATCTCCTAATTATATTTAGTAGAGTGTAGGATCCGATTTATGCCACGAGTTCGCACCTATATCATTGTTTGGTTCATCGCCCTCATAATATATAAAGCTGGTTGTAGAATCGGCTCGAGTCCGTCGATGGGAAAACGCTGAAATGCTGCTTGGAAGACTTTCGGCCATGGGACCAGAATAAAGCTGTAAAGCAATCGTTAGTCGGTTTACAGTGGCACAGGCTATTTTCAACCTTCTACTCGCCTCATCGTGGGCCATCTCGACATTGTCAAAAATGCCGGAGCTACTCTGGTTGCTATCCGGGCGCAAATATGGAGGACGCGGACGAGCAGGAACAGCAGCCGAATGATCAGCCGAAGCTGCTGGCGCGGTATCACGGTGATCCATGGTGACTTTTTATCCGAAGCTACGGTTCATGACGAATATACAAGTGAAAAGCCGGAGGAATAAGATATAGCGTGAAGGGCGACTTTACCCAGCAGTCATACTGTATTGGCGTACAGGATAGCTAGTTGACGGATTATCGGTGGCAAAGAGGCTGAGTGTCACCTACGATGTGCAGCGCTCTTTGGCGCCAGGTGTACAAAATGGATTTTATGTTAGTACGAGGAGTAAAAAGGTTCTGGTTTTACGCGAAGCATCGCGAGGTAAAAAAAGAATAAAAGAAAAATGTAAATATGAGGGCGATAAGAACCGAGAGTCTTAAGTGCTACCTTAGTAGATAGCTGAATGTAAGTATCCCGATAGTTGCGATTAATCTTTAAACAAATTAGGCTACTGCCTTTCTAGAAACATAAGATGTAGCAATCGATGCAAAGTATTGCTTAATGGAATATAATTTAAAATTAAAATTAATAATATATAAAAAAGTATATAAATATTATATATTATATAAAGTAATAAATAGATAAATCTAATGGAGTATTACTCCATACTATCATATACATTTAAATTAAATTAATTTTGCTTTTGATTTTTAATATTTGAATAGCTTATAATATTAACTTCGTACCTTTTCTAGGTACCTGTTTTATCTTATTATCAAAGCTTCCATACCAACACCAAGTGGCGGTACATACCTATGTAGCTTCTGTTATCTTATCTACTATTGGAATATGTATGTATGTAGCCCATACCATCACGACTGCTAGCGCTGTCTACCTAAATTGTTGAGGGTTTCGCGCCCGTTGACGCGCCTCAGGCCTGCTCCGCTAGCCAAATTTTCTCGAACCTGAGGCCCCACCAACTCTTAGCCACCGCCAACGCCTCCTCTCCAAAACTTTCCGTTTTCACATTCACACAATCCCCAACGGCCTCAGCTTGTAGTTATATGTTTTTCTGCTCGCCCGACGAACATCATGGCCGAGCCTATCCGAAACAAGCGATCTGAGGTGTCTACTGCGCCGTGAGTGATGAAACCTATTCACATATTCTCAGCTACATAGCGATACTAACTACCCCGCCTTCAGCACACCGCAGAACACACCAGCTACCAACGCGCCCATAACCTCCCGCGCCCAGCAGCCCGGTGTGGCCAGCATCAAAGAAGGCAAGTTTATCTAGATGATGGATGCAAATACAGCGTATCTAATATTTTGATTGTCATATAGATGACATGGAACGAGCAGCCGCCGCGTCTCTCCTGGCGCAAAATCCAAAACTCGTGCAGATGATCCAAGGGCGACTCGGCTCTCTCATTGGACAGTCTTCTGGATACATAGAATCTCTTCCCGTGCCTGTTCGTCGTCGGGTTTCAGGGCTTCGAGCTATTCAGAAGGACCATGCCAAATTGGAGTCTGAGTTCCAAGAAGAAGTTCTTCAGCTTGAGAAAAAATACTTCGCCAAGTTTACTCCACTTTACGAGAAGCGATCTGCCATCATCAACGGCAAGGTTGAACCCACAGAGGACGAGGTCAAGCGAGGAGATGAAGACGAAGAAGAATCAGATCCAGTGGAGCCCACTGAAGAGGCTTCACAGTCGCCTGATTTGCCTGAGACCGTGCAAGGAATCCCAGAATTCTGGCTATCTGCTATGAAGAATCAAGTGACCCTTGCGGAAATGATTACCGACCGGGATGAAGCTGCGTTGAAGCATCTTACTGATATCCGCATGGAGTATCTTGACAAGCCAGGCTTCCGCCTCATTTTCGAATTTGCAGAGAATGAATTCTTCTCAGACAAGACTCTCACCAAGACATACTATTACCAGAATGAGAGTGGCTACGGTGGAGACTTCATTTATGACCATGCCGAGGGCCACAAGATTGATTGGTACCCTGGTAAAGATTTGACCGTCCGTGTCGAGGCCAAGAAGCAGAGAAATAAGAGTGAGTCCCTTTTTTTCCAATAATTCCTGAGCGTAAACTAACCTGTCATAGACACTAAGCAGACACGTATCGTTAAGAAGTCGGTGCCGACGGAATCATTTTTCAACTTCTTCTCACCTCCTAAGCCACCTACAGATGAAGCTGATCCAGAGGACGATGTTGCATCAGACATTGAGGAACGTTTGGAGCTGGACTACCAGCTTGGTGAGGATATTAAAGAAAAATTGATCCCACGTGCTGTTGATTGGTTCACCGGCGAGGCACTTGCCTACGAAGAATTTGATGAGGATGATATGGAAGGTGGTGAATACGACGATGATGAGGACGATGAAGATGATATGAGCGAGGACCACGATGACGATGAGGAGTCTGATGAAGATGTGAGTTCTCTCTCCCCGAATTAAATTCAGCGTCTGTAGTGAGGCTAACGAATGTTGACACAGGACGAATCCGGAAAGCCCAAGCAAGAGGCAGCAGAGTGCAAACAGAGCTAAATAGCAGAATCTGCCCAGGTTTAGAGGTTGGGAACTTTCTATACTTTAGAGGGAACACGCAGGGGAAAAGATGCTCAAGTGGACACGGGATGAGAGGAATGGCGTATCTGAATTAATGACGTCGCTACATGTTTTGTTTCATTGGTGATCGTCTCCAAAAGAATGTTTTTTTTTTTTGTCTTTCACGTACTAGGAGATTTATCTTAATAATAGTAACCAGGTACTAGGGGCAATATTTATTTTGCTAATAGTTTAATGCGGAATGATTTGTGCTTAAAATCTGTCCCGTGAAGACCAAAAAAAAAGGGTCCAAGTTTAAGTTTGGGAGCTTTTCGCTACTAGCTGATCTAATATCTCGGTTCATGTATGTAGCTCTCATCTTTACATCTCAACTCATGTCCGTAATATTAATTTGCCTCCTTTTTTCGCTGTGGAAGTGACTTCTGTGACGAAGTCTCCTTCGGCAGCTCTTTTGAGAAGGGAATGAAATCTGGGGCTCCAGGCAAGTACTTTCTGAGTACCTCTGGCACACGTAGACCCTATAATAGTGTCAGAAATGCTATCGACTAATGGCAGTAATATATGACTGAAAACTTACAGTTTCTGTTTGGAAATTTTCAAGAACGCAGCACAGAGTTCGTGTTGTTGCGCACAATGTCGAATTGAGGCAATGAACGTACTTCTTCTTGATGTCTGTCTGTGTCTTTGTACCACACCGAATTTCAAGGGCGCGAGACTGATAATCAGTGCAGTTGGAGCATGATACAAGTTCTTTGTACTCTCCCTGAAAGGGGAACCATGCTTCTAGATCTAGTTTCTTAGAAGCAGCGTCGTTAAGGGCGCCAGAAACAATAGCAACCACTTGATATGGCAGTTCGAGAGATTTGTAAAACTCTTCTGACACAGCAATCATATCCTCAAACGCCTCCCAGGACTTCTCTGGGTCAGTGAGAAGGAATTGTTCAATCTAGAAGAGATTAGCTTTTCACACTACAGATGGACAAATGGGTGCGTTTACCTTCTCGAATTGATGAACACGATAGATTCCCCAAGCGTCTCGGCCATGGGATCCAGCTTCCCGTCGGTAGCACGTGCTATAGCCAGCATATCTATGATCGGTAGTTAGCGAAGTAAACAGTTGATTGATTTATACAGCGTGTCGTACTTGATGGGGAGCTCCTTTGGCTGCAGCCACTCATCGGCGTGGAATGCAGAGATAGGCTGCTCAGACGTAGCAATGAGATACTTATCATTTTTTGAGTCTCCATCCACAACCTTGTACAATTGCTCATCAAAATCATCCAGCTGAGCCGTCTTGGCCATGTAATCCTTGAGCATGAATTGAGGGGCTTGGAGAGCGGTGTATCCACGCTCAGAGAGGAATTCGAGACCGTAATTTACCAGGGCCTGGTTGAGAAACACACCCCAACGACGTAGGAAATATCCACGGTGCCCAACGACCTTGACACCTCGGTCGGGGTCGTATCCATCAAGTCGAAGAAGAACCTCGTGATGTGACAGAACTGGTCGCTTCTCTACGGTAACGCCTTCTGGGGCCCAGGTTCGCTGAACTGCGTTGTCATCCTAAGAGTAATGTGTTAGAGGAGTGTCGTGTGAATAGATAGATCTAAGCCGCACCTCATTCTTGCTCACGGGCACAGAGTTGTGAACAATGTTGCCTATGGACTTGACCTTGACTTTTAGAAGCGCATCTTTCTCTGCTGCTGATTCACTGAGGGCCTTTTCCTCCTTCTGCAGCGCAATCTTTTCCTGTAGAAGGTCATCGGCATTTTCTTTGGCCTTCGCCATCGTTATCAGCAAAATGATCATCAGCACTAGGTAAGTAGATATAGTCTACCTTCTTCTTGGTCGCGATTTGTTTCTGGACGTCGTTTATTCTGCCCTTTATCTGGGTTGCGCTGTACTGGGCTGCAACGAGTGACATTAGCAATGATGAATCTGTTAAGGAGGTAGGAATCAACAAGTACTTCGGCGATGCTCGTCAAACAGTGAAATCACCTCGTCCACAATTTCAACATTGGCGAAACGCCGGCGCTGCGATTCGCGAATCTGTTCGGGGTTCCCCCCGCGCTCGGTGATGAAGTCGGTTACGTCGAGCATGGTGAGAGCTCTTGCAGCAGTTCTGTTTGCAGTTTTTTGTCTGAACCTCACAGCTAACTCAGAAGTTGTAAGTTCCGAAATCGAGAAAATATATATTCGAAGGCTAAAATGAAGCTGCCCGTCGAGTCACGAACAAAAATGGAGGGGTGCGCAAGGTGGGGTCTGACTCTTTTGCAAGACCCTGGCGTTAGTGCCGGGCGGCATACGTGTTCCACTCTTCAGGTAGACAAAATGAGCGAGACGGCAAGTTGGCGAGCAGGTAGTATTGCCTAGTAATTAAGTATAATTAAATCTGGGAGATAATATTAATATGGATATCAGAATATAGGACATAGGTAGGTGCCTAGACCTATACACCTCTAATCTCTCCCTACATATTTTTATATGACTACCTATAGTTCTAGAAACCTACCTTATACCCAGTACTAGTAATTTCAGTATTAAAATCTATCTCTATATGTTCCAAATCATCCCTTCGCTGTTTCGCTTTTTATGTCCACTGCTTACAACGGTTCGTTCCTGTCCGTAGAAATTTAGGGTATGCATCGAAATTGTATTGGCTTTACTTTGCATCACATCGCATTCAGATATTTAAATCAGCTCTTCGTATTTTTGACAGCACTGTTTGCAATGATTTGTATTATAATTTAGTATTCTATTCTTTTTCTCTCGTTATCTGTATAATTAATGATAAGGCTTCCTCAGTACTAGTAGTACTTCAAAATCATCTAGGCACTTTATGGATCTGCGCCCCATGCACGCTGCGGCTTCTACTTAGTCGGGTGCCCCTCGTTAGCAAGGGTGTTTTAGAACTGTCATATATCTCACCTGATTGGACGCCGTTTTTAAGCATCTGCATCGGCACTGCCGTCTCGCATCGCGATTCCTTCAACCGACTCATTGCTTTCGCAACATGTGAAAAGTGTTAATTTTCCACCCAACCCTTCGTATGACTCTTTAAGGACGCCTAATCGATCATCCAGCATGGAATCCCAACGAAATCCTATCGAGGCGCAGCGGAAAAAGGTTGCTACCTACGGGAAACTGTCTTCTCGTGGACGTCACGCCAATGCTAATTCAGCCTCTTCGTTTCCACAAACCTCGTCTAAAGAAGTGGCTTCTTCTGCGACTCATCGACCTAAACAGTCTCGGCTATCTCCTCCGCAGATCGCTGATTCTTCGCGACCACAGAAACCGCTCAACAGTGCCACAGCCGCAGCCACTGAGGCTGTTCGAAAACAACGAGAGCGCGAGACAGATGCAACACGAAAACGGAGCCATAAATCTGCCTTTGGTACGGAAAAAGTCCCAGGAGCGGTGGATAACTTTTCTGCTCTCCGTCTCCCCAAGCCACCATTAATACAGGAGCTGACATGGCGTTCGCATGGAACAGATGCTAAAGATTCAAAATTGAATGCTACTCAAGAGGCAACCTCGCTCGCGGCGGCACCCAAAAGACCCAGCGCGGTTGGTACAAGTGCTACTGAGTTGGGAAATGATACAGAGGCAAAGGCATCATATGCAAACAAACGTCCGGAAACGCCGCCGACGCGTCGGCGCCGTTTGATCGATGCGCTCGTAGCTGAAAAGACCAGCGATTCTAGCGCAGGTCCGAGTCAGAATATTAGCGGATTTGAGCATGTCAGCAAGAACGAGCATAAACAAGCTCAGGAAGGCCGTGCTAGCTTTCGCACGGACATTCACACTCCACCGCGCAGGACCGGCTCCGATAGCAATGCCCTAGAAAAGAAAAAGATCAAGGTCACATACAGTCAATCTCGAAGTATTCTCCAAAGTTCGCAAGAGTCGAATACAGCCGAATCCACCGATTATCCCCCTATCCTAGCCAACGTCGATGAACCATTAAAGCGACAACCGTCTCCGATAGTTGATGGAGATGAGGGCGATGAATTAAAAACCAAAGTCGCTATCAGGAGTGTACACGAACTGCGACGAGCTGGCGCCAATAACCGATCGTCAGATGAAGTGGATGATCTGTTGTCCAGAATTGGGGCACCAGGGTCTTTGGCATCAACTATGCGTAGAAATGGCCTGTGCGAGCTGGCTGACAAGCTACAAAAGAAGGAGTTTTTGAATCAATTTCGTGATCATGCATCGCGAGACAACATAGCCAAAGGAATTTGTAAGGAGAAAGACGCGATCAGCGGGTTTCTCCTCGCTACTGCCTTTGTCATCTTCCTATCGTCAGGTCCCGCGCCGCATATGCTTCACCAATTAACAGAAAACCGAGTAGGCTTGTGGTTGAGTAATCTTCTTAACATACAAGAGGATATTTCCGCCATAGCGACACAGAAATCCTCGAATATGCCAAGAACAACTAGAAGCGCACTAGCTAACGTGAAGAATGCGCTGTTGGGAATGCGAATATGGCATGGTTACAAATTGTTGCATCTCTCTCCGCGGACCATCGCCTTACAACTGCTCTCTATGCTAGTTGGTTTATTAGATCCGCACGACGTCCAGGTTATATTGGACGACACTGCTGCCAACCTCTCCAAATTGAGATCTCACTTTGCGACGCACGACTCTCGAGATGATGTCGATTATGCCCTCACAATCTGCATTCTCGAGGCGCAATCCAACTCTACAGCCGCCACAAATGAAGTTTTAACAGAGGTACAGAGGGAGATGTCTGAAATCGCTGCGTTTCTCCAAAGCATGCTGCAGCGTTGGCCAAAAACCCACAACAACATAGACGCTACTTTATTAAAGCTTGCCATCAATACGACTAATAATGAAATAAGGGCAGCTGCATTTCAAAATAGCCAGCTGCTATCAAGCCTGATCCGCTGCGTAATATCTGGATTCTCAGCTGTTCAGAATGCTATTCAGAATTCAGCTTTCGAAAGCAACGTTTATGATGAGCTCCTACTTATACTTGGAATCATGATCAATGTCCTGGAACATAGCTCAGACGCGCGGGCATCTATCCACGTGAATGAAATTGATCAGCTAACTACAACCTGGTCCGAAATCGAGCGTACAATGGAAAAGGTATGTCCAGTCAAGATTAAAATGAAGTATTCAGCGCACTTACTTAGCCATTAATCACAGGATGATTCAGTCGAGACATCAAAACTCGGCATCGCATACAGCTATCTAGCTATAATACTGGGTTATTTATACCTAGGCCATCCTGAGCTACCAGTCACAAGTGGCTTACTTCCAGCTATCCAACATTTCATAACAATATATAAGACAGTTAATCACAAAACTGCAGAACTGGAAAGCCTGGTATATGGCCTTACCAGTAGGTCTTATTAGGAGCACTGCACTATAATACCATGTACCTATATATACCAATTTCTGTAATTAAATAATAATTCTAATTGTATACTATTGAAACATATAGCTTACGCAATGAAAAAAAAAAATTAAAAAAATTATGAAAATTAAACACCAATAATGGATATCATATATAGAGCATTAAATCTTTATTACTATTTAGATATTTTTTTATTAAGAATTAAATGCCCTTTAGACATATTTATGATAACTCTACTAACTGCGAAGTACGGAGTACTATATACTGGATTGGGCTAATTCGCTCCATTGGTACTAGTAGTTGCATTAGCTTACTTTCGTTCCCATGTGATAGCGCCCCAACGTCCCACCTACGTCCGGCATTTCATCCCTCCATCATAGGTAAGTCCTAATAACATCATTACTTTCATCATCGCTTAATTCATCCACCCAAAGAGCTCCCATAGAATTTCAATGCCTTCCCTGAAGCAAAGAAAGGTTGCCATCGTGGGCAGTCGATCCGTTGGTATGTGAAGAGAGAACAGAACCCGTGTCTGCTGCCTGCTTACCCACACCCGCTCGTCATCCCTGCAATAACTAACTTGACAGGCAAATCATCGCTCGCTGTACAATTCGTGGATGGTCATTTCGTGGATAGCTATTACCCTACGATAGAAAACACTTTCAGCAAGACTATACAGTGGAAAGGCCAGGACTTCACGACGGAAATTGTCGACACTGCTGGACAGGTAAGCAACGCGATCGCTCCACGGTCGCGGCGCAGCTCTTACAGGCCGTATGTGAACAGGATGAATACAGCATTCTCAACTCGAAGCATTTCATCGGTATCCATGGATACATGCTAGTCTACTCAGTGTCGTCCCTGCCATCGTTTGAGATGGTCCAGGTCATCAGGGAAAAAATCCTCAATCATCTAGTGGGTGCCATCTTCCTTCATCGACCGCCTATGCCGACGAATACCGCTGACATACTTTGAAATCACAAGGGTACCGAATCCGTTCCCATCGTCATCGTAGGTAACAAGAGCGATTTGCGACCAGAACAGCGCCAAGTCAGCCCCGAAGAGGGCAAGAAGCTGTCCGAAAAAATCCAGTGTGGTTGGACTGAAGCGAGCGCAAGATACAATCAGAATGTTGGCAGGGCATTTGAGCTTCTGATTGGCCAGATTGAGAAATCCCAGAACCCTGGAGAGGCCCCGGAGAAGAGCAATTGCCTTTTGATGTAGCTCCAGTTGAGCCAAAGATACCCTCAGGAAGACAGTATTTTTAGAGTTGGGAGCCCTTTGGTCACACAGACTCTAAAGCATATGCTAGCCATGAAACCAGATATACGCTGGCCATGATATCAAGCCAGGGTATAGGATAATAATGCTGCTATTAGCCCATAATTATAATCATGTCGCTACTTTATATATAAAATGGCACTGGATAGGTACGAATAAGACCAAGAGTCACACGAACACAGACACAATAACAATACTATACTATTTCTTTTATGGGTAGACTGCCAATCAGTAAATCGGTATGCCTTTCTGGGTTGAGCCTAGGCTGCAAAATAAGACAATTTGATGGTTACGTTGAAATGCCATAGAGACATACGGGATACTAGTTCTAAGCCCAATCGTGCAAGGATATAAAAGAAAGCAAAATATCCCATTTTAATGTTCGTAGTGCCAATTTCTTAGTGGTCAATGCTGATTTATATATGTCAGTATCTCTCTGATTACCCGAGTTAGCAGGACGGAGTGTTAATCTTACTCTTCCCACAGTCTGCCTTGCACCGACTGTAATTCTTCGGCCGTTAACCGTTTACCAGCCGTAAAGTAGCCTTAGTGTGTAAGCGATCGATCTCTATTACAGTATTGGTTTGGAGGACCTACCGGCAGTGATCTTGGCGTCGATTTCAACTCTTGAGTCGGCTGGGATGAGCTCATCTGGGAGCTCTACTCTCTCGTGAATGGGGATTCTGTGATGCTTAGAATATTTGTCACGAAATGTATAAAGATGAACTTACCCTTGACCAACAATTGCATCGTGTTTCATGCTGTCGCTCTAGTCAGTATATACGAAAAGCAGGAAATGGTGAGCGGCTAAGTGCAATCACTTACTTGCTCATGCTCAACATGCGATCGATCTTCTTGATGCCTAGCCAGTGAAGGATGTCTGGCATCAGAGCCTGGAAGCGCATATCTTTCACACCAGCGATATTCTCTGTCCTCATGAAATAATCTGACGCTCGGTCCTCGCCACGCTTGCGTGCGTTATATACCACTGTTTTTTTCGTCAGCTGTATTCTTCAACCGCAACTGTAGAGGCAGTAGAGAAACCGTGGTTAGATAGGATAAACATACAGTACTATGTTATGTGTTAGCAAGCTTTTTAGATGATGAGATATGTGCAGCATACCTTTGTCACTTCTCCCAGAGCGCGACCTTCTTTCCTGAAGTATATGACCACACCGCTACCACCGTTTTGAGCCTCTTTGACAGCCTCTTCGATGCCAAAGATCAGGTACGGCCGGCATGTGCAAATATCGGAGCCAAACACGTCGCTTCCGTTGCACTGTATCTAGTCAGCTTTATCATTGACGGCAGCAATTTGCGCGGTTAGGCCTACCTCGTCGTGGATTCTTAGTGATAATCGAACGGATTCATCCGACATTTTCTCAGGATCGCCAAAGCAGTACACAGTCAGTCCACCTGCGAGAAACGGTCAACCATTTTCTCCTTCCCTTTTCTCTTGAATTGTATCGTTCAATAATTTCATAGTTCATTGACATACCGATGGGTGGGAGGAAGACTTTGATATCTCCGCGGGTTATCAACTACAACCGGTCAGTATTCATCAACTCGACAGTGGTAGTGGGTATTCTTTTACCTCTGGGTAGCTTCCTCCTGTATGCTCAAACAGCGAACGACGCAAAGTAGCCTCATCTATAGCTTATTAACCCATGTATCCCCGGCAGTTCCAAATTACTCACCGATTCCAAATCTCTCTGCCACACCAGGAAGGTACCAAACCTAGAGGCAGTAACATTAGTATCATGTTATAGTTTCTTGATAATCCATCCATACCGGCTCGACAGCGAACTTGGTAACAGCCAACTCTCCAAACTCATTCAAGCAGACCTTTCCGTCGGGAACACTATAGGATGCATTAGTTAATATTTGAAGAAACTCATGTTATATCAACTTCACGGCGTACAGTCTGCCACTTTTCACACTCTCCTCAAGTTCGGGAAGCTATTATTTCATGATTAGCACAGAGGAGTATAATGAGAGCCTAGGGTAATTCTTACCTTCATATGAGCCTTTGTAATGGCAATTGTTGGCCGCATGTCGACTAAAAAACCAATGAGCAAATGAGAACTACTACAATGCGGGCTGCCTAATACCGTTTTGCTTTTCAATAATGTCCTTGAAGGTCCATGGAACCAGGTGGCCCCAAGGATCCATGGCAACTATCTTCTTCTTATCGCCCCATTGAGGAAATGGTCCAATGTTAACAGCAGGTTCAGCATTTGTGAAATCGGGCCTGGTGCATCTAAAGTTAGAATGAAATCAATGGCAACGGAATTGCTTTAAAAAGACGAACCTGTGGTCGGCGTCGAGTTCCTTGCTAGCAACAGCCAGCGCGTAATAAATCGAGTACGAGCCACCGCTGAAGATTCGTTAATACATTATATATTAATCTCATGCATTTGTTTACTCACTGAGCTAGGCAAAGATGTTAGCAAGTCACTCACACCATGTGAGAAAAGAGTTACTCACCTCCAATGGCTAAAAGGATATCACTGCAAGTTAGTTCAACATCCATTATACGCGTTACAACAGGGGAACGAACCATTTCTGCGGCGAATGGTCGATGCAGCCCTTGAAACAACTACTGGACCTCGTTGTAATGGATCAAGATTTCCCCAGTCCATTTGGATAGGGTCAATTCCAAGTTGCTTGGGGTACGTCCTATTATATATCACATTGAATGAGATGCTGGTTCTCACAGAATTATCAAGTCAAGTGTCAAGGGAAGGCAGCACACACGTGAGCACAATTCGCGATGTGAAGCCTGACCGGCTAGCCGGAGACAAAGCCGAACTAGGCTGTGCCGCTCCATTCTCAAACGATGAGTGGATGGGCGCCAGATCTCCAGAAGCCTCAGCGCCCTTTGGCTTCAAATCCTTATCATCCTCCGGCAGTAGGGAGGTCACTGGCAACTTGGAGGCAGGGTCAAGTGCTTCAGCTGAGATTGCAGAGGAGCTAAATTTACTGGTGAGGGATTCAACCGAGTTTAGCAGCTGCAACTGGGTTTGCTGGATTTCCCGAAGGGTGTCCAGGACACCATCTTGCTGTCCATCTGCAGCCATGAGGGGCTTGGGGTCCGCCAAATCGGGATAGTAAGCTCAAGGAGGATGGGTGTTTTGGTTTTGATACGACTTCTTCCTGAAGAGGACAGAACGCAGGTAAAGTTGGAGATGGAAGAAGAGCAATGATTTACGCAAGGTCCGCGATGAAACACAGAGATCCTTCAACACGGGCTTGGAACAACCTCTGGCAAGGGAGAAAGACAGTCAGGTTGGGCAGGGAGACAGACATCCATTCTATAAGTAAAGCTAGCAGCAGCAGTACCTAATCGTACCTAATCCTAATCAAAGGACCCCGCCTGGGCATCTGATAGGCATCCATGGAACAGCGCTGCGTACTTACCTTACCAAAAGCCCAAAGGCACCTAGGTAGGTACCTCTAGTGTCAGCTGTGGTCAGCGGTGGTAGTGCCTACGTAACTGCTATCCAATGAGTCCCTTCCTTCCAAGCTGGTGGTGACTGCTGCGCCGCGTCTCCCGTAATACTTTAACGGCGGACGGAGCATTAGATCGTACATCAAAGATAGCGGAATGCGGGGTCGCTCCTGGCCCAGCACTGATTGTCGGCAGGCGCCGAAGCGCGGACCCCAGCCCCGTTTAGAGAGCGGCCAACCGCTATAGCATTGCCCCGGCAAATTAACTAGGCACGAAGTAGTGTACTGATACAGCGATAAGTCATGTACGCTAGGTAAGCATGTGCATGCAGGGTACGTACCGGGAACCCGTATGGGATGCCTAATCACAGCGCGATAAGATAAGAGACTGTGCCGTAAGGATGTCTCACACGTACCAAACGCGATGCGACTTTCAATTACGGCACGAGAGACTGTGTTTGCCCTTTGTTGAACACTATCGCCATCGCACTCGACGCCATGGGAAAGCGCAAGTCTTCCTCCAGAAAACCTATGGGGCCTAAAAGGGTTAGTAAGAGGGTTCCGCTGAGCGCGGTCTTTCGGAACTGACTGGGCCACAGGCTGATCCCCTGCCGACCACGTTCACATGCCTCTTCTGCAATCATGAGAAGTCGGTAACTGTCAAGCTCGACAGGAGAGCTGGTGTTGGACAGCTAGACTGCCGCATCTGCGGGCAAAAATTCCAATGCGCTGTCAACTGTTCGTCTTTCTAGCCGTCTGCATGTTAACGATTCTGGCGCTAAATCGTTACCTCTAGACCTCTCGGCCGCTGTTGATGTATATGGAGAGTGGGTTGATGCTGCTGGTATGCTGCTGGCCCCGTTGAACATTTTCAAAGTCCAGAACTAATTATCTTCTGAACAGAGGCAGTCTCGAAGCAAGATGCTGGAGCAGGAAACGCCGCCAAAGCGTACGGCGCTCGAAGGCTAATGGAAGGCAAAACTACTGTTGACGAGCACGAAGAGATCGAACAGCACGATGACTACTGAGTGCCACGCTGTACATTTCTACAAGGGCAGGCTAGGGCGTTACAGAATTGGGGATATTGATGCATACTAAATACCAGGGTCTTATCGAAAAAAGCTATCTTCAAATCGTATAGAATCGGTCGCCGAAGTCTCCAAGACCTGGCACAATATAACTGCAGCAGGGTCAGCCAATGCATTGTGGAGTCGGGATCATCATACTTCTTCTCATCCAAACCCTGCGCACAGATTCTATTAGTACAGACCGTGTGAACTAGCGATCAATGACAGCACTTACCTCGTCAATGAACGCCGTCACAACCTTGAGCCGGGGGAACTTCGCGGCAAAGTTTGTTATTCCTTCTGGGCTAGCAATCAAATTGAGGAATAGGATGCGATCTTCAGGCACCCCTCGGCCTTTGAGGACCTCGACGGCCATTGTAGCGGAACCACCTTACATTTGTTAGTTAGGAGCACATTTCGCCATGTTAATACGCACGGCGAAGAACAAGGTGAATAGAGAATGGTTACCTGTTGCAAACATCGGGTCTAGCAGAAGAACCCACCGGTTCGCAATGTCTTCAGGGAGTTTATCATAGAAAAGTTTGGGTTGCGATGTGTCTTCGTCCCGTTGTATCAATATCTTTCCGATTCTTACAGAACGGCAGCAGTCACGTAACCCTTGCTCCATTGCTTCTCCAGCTCGCATAATCGAGACGCCGCATATTTTCCCCTGAAACATTAGACCATTGTAAGTGCGGCCGACAGGCGTGGTAATGCTTCGCTCAATGACTGGGAGATGGTTCAGGCCTTCCTCTACCAGTAACCGGATAATTCTGTTTGAGTAAAAGATGAAATCCGCTCGCTCGGTGTCTTTATTTCTTATCATACTGTGTGAAATGTTTAGTAGAGGGCGATATATCGAGACGAGACGGAAGAGGTCGAGACCTACGATAGAAGGGCGATTAACTGGGGGGTCTGCGGTAAGACATAGACGTTATCAAATGGAACCACGGCAGACACAGTGGCACTCGGCTTCTCATCGACTGCCCTGAAGGTCGGGCCAACACACTGCGTGGGCGCAGAATTCGTCGTCGGTTTTTCAGCCATTGAATTGAACGTTAGTAGGTAGAGAGTTGCACGTAAAAAAAAGTCTAGGTGGTTGTAGCTACTCGAAGCTACCCAGGTAGGTATATCTAGTCGGGCTTCTAGCGATAAAGAACCTTACATAAAGAGGGGTCTAGGTCCCTATTACGTAGATATTCGGGGACCGCCGCCAATATCTTATTGCATATTATGGTAACCAAGGCTAACTAATGGTATCTGAGGGGATAGCTTCAGCAAAGCACTGGTCACATATTTAGCTGCTTGGCTAGCGGAACTATGGAGGATAAGCGTGTATTATAGTAGCAATGCAGAGCAATCAATCGGGCTCCCTGCTATCTCTTGTTTTTTGCGCCCCTGTGATTTTTTCCAAGTAGGCATCTGGTCAGCCGAGCAGTACATGCACTTAGTCAGCCTTCCTGTTAACGGTACGACGACTCTAATAATTACATATTCTCATTGTATACGAAGTACTTCGCAGACGATGGGAACTACTACCTAGGTTTATGTACTGTCGTGTATTATGACTGTACCGTAATTGATGCCTTATAATTAATTCTTTTTTTTTTAATGAAGAAATGAGTTGACGGTACCTATGCAAAGCACAGGTATCGAAATCTCGATGGAGGCAGTTGGATTCAATTCTGATTACATAAGTCTTCCGGCAGCCGACGCGTGAAGACCAGATTAGCATAGGCTCTCGCATTCTCAGCGGGGTGGGCCTTGATTAGGGCACCCATATGGGGCACACATCTTATCTCCAATTTCTTTTTTTTTTTCCTTTGTCTCTCTTTTAACTAACCACACCTTTCATTAACTCTTCGGCAAGCAAACCACGAGCCTCTGCCAAAACATACCGCCATCATGCGTAAGATTCCATATCTCCCAGAGGTTTTGTCGCAGCTACTAATTTGCATATAGCTCCCAAGCACGACCCCAGCGAGATCAAGGTCATGTTAGTTTATTCAGCGTCGTTCAATCCCGCGAACAATCTATTCTAACTCGCAGCTCATAGCCACCTCCGTGCCACCGGTGGTGAGGTCGGTGCTTCCTCAGCACTTGCTCCTAAGATTGGTCCTCTTGGTCTGTCGCCCAAGAAGGTCGGTGAAGATATCGCCAAGGCCACTGGTGACTGGGTGCGTACACTTGCATTGAAGAGATACGGGTTCTAGCGCTGATACCATAAACAGAAAGGTCTCCGTGTCACCGTCAAGTTGACCATCCAGAACCGTCAGGCTCAGGTCTCTGTTGTTCCTACTGCCTCTTCTCTCATCATTAAGGCCCTGAAGGAGCCCCCTCGTGACCGAAAGAAGGAGAAGAACATTAAGCACAACAAGTCTGTCAGCCTCGATGAGATCATCGAGATTGCCCGCACCATGCGCTACAAGTCCTTCGCCAAGGACCTGAAGGGCTCCGTTAAGGAGATCTTGGGCACTGCTTACTCTGTTGGCTGCCAGGTCGATGGAAAGCCCCCCCAGTCCGTCATCGAGGCCATTGACAATGGCGAGGTTGACAGTACGTATCCGTCTCCAGCCCCGATATGCTTCAAATTGCTAACACTTGACGTAGTTCCTGAGGAGTAAAGTGGCTGGTTCAGACCATAGTCGCAATGAGAAGAAATTCTCATTTAGCGGCGGCGATTAAATAAAAAGAAATAAGTACAAGACCATAATATTTTGCTCCACGTGATGTATTGAAATGCGTTTTCATTGCGGATTTGACACCGCTCCTTAGCTCACTCCGAGATACATCCTCACTGCTCAGTGGTGTATTTCTATTTTTGCTCAAGGAAGATCAATTGGCCATATACTCACCTCTATACCCTGATTCCCCGTGGGTATACTGGTCCTTTAATTTAGGCCAACATAACAACACTTCGTATTTGAATTATTGGTGACATGGCGTTGGTTCAAGTCGAGTACATATCTGCAATGATTTGCGTATGTGTAGAAAATGAAAATATTGACATATATAAAAACTTTCTGTTCGGAAGCAAACGTATAAATAATAATAAAATTGTTAATTTTTTAATTTATATTTGGCATGCTGGCCCAGATTAGAATGTAGCTTCTACACATAGATTCCATAACACCAAGAACAAAATTTTCTGTAATGATACCCACCAGACAATGGCGAATAACTGTCATAGTTCAGCATGTTCATTGTGGATTGAATCCAAACAATTGAAACGCATCATCTTCGCCACAATTTGCCACGGATAAAACTATGCATAGTCTATTCTTTTTTTGGAGGTTGATACTTCGACGCGTGCATAGCGACCGTCACAGGGTCTCACAGTCTTCTAAATCCCTTGACTAAGGGCTAGCATAAACGCACGTAAAAGGTAGAAGCAATCCGAGTGTCTTTTTAATATATCATAGGGACATTACCTAACCTCCCTACCCGCCTATGGGTTGTTACTCCATGTAAAATGACTGGGAAAACGGCCAGGCGCGAATATAGCACTCGCAGGGCTCCCTGCGCCTTCATCTCTCTACAAATAACCCTTTTCAGACCTCCTCCAAAACACGCTCCTTGAATTCCCGCTCAACCTTCTGGCCCTGGTCATCAGTGCCAGATTCTCCGTGGAGAGCCATCAGGGCACCCAGATCGAACTTGGGAGCCTTGAGCAGCTTGACCTTGCGGATGTGGACCTACAGAGAGAAAAAATGAGTTAGCAACTGAACAAAATTTTTACAGTAATTTTGCTCCGAGTAACATACGTTCTGAAGGGGGTAGATGCCCTGGGTGGACTTCTCGATCTCGCGGCCGATAACCTCGGGAATCAGCTTAGAAACCAGCTGGGTGAGAGTGCAGCTGGAAGCCTCGCGCTGGATGATGTCGGTCATCTTGCGTCGAATGGCTCGGATCTGGGAAGAAGCAGCATAGGTGGTCTTCTTGATCTGATTGGGGCGTCTCTTGGTGAAAGCGATGGCGAAGAGACGGATGAGGTAGTCATCGGTGGTCTTGACGGTGATGTTGGCCTCAATGAGGGTTTGCCATTTGCGAACCAGGGATCGGAGCTTGTCGGATGTGAAGTCAAGTCCGTGGAAGTTGGTCAGGCAGCTCTTTCCCTGAACCTCGTCGACGCGAAGTCGCACTTTGCGGAATGAGTGGTCCTCATCTTTCTGGAGGTCGGCGAGCGACACCTCGACGATGCGGCCCTTCAGGGCATCGTTCGCGTTCTTGAGACCGGTCGTTCGGTTCACAAGAGTCTTGCCAACACTGCAGCAATCCGTCAGCCTACGATCTCGAGATTTTCTGTTTGGCAATGTTGCAATGCGACTCACTCTCGGATGTTGAAGGGGTTAGGAGCCTGTAATATTCGCAATTAGTAAATCCTGTGGCTTTCAAAGCGAGTGCAGGTTTTTTTTTCATCTTTTCAGCATACCTTGATAGAGTACCAGTCCTTTCGGGAGAAAGGGTCCACGGTCTTCTTCTTGAGGCCCTTCTTGCCCTTGGAGAGTCTCTTGTTCCTATTATTTTTGTTGGCTGACTGTCGTTTCAGAGATTCGCAGCATAGATACTCACTTTCCAACAGCCATGATTCCTTACCAGCGTACAAGCAGTTGGGAATCCAAAGGTACTAAAAAGTTGGTGGAGGGGTTGGAAGAATTTCAATTCTTGTGTGCATCAACCAAGATCTAAGCGAGCCAAACCAGAAAGGTACCGGGGCATATATTTTTCCGCTAATTCTGTGGGTTGATTTTTCGTGCTCCACAGCCTCCCAGCCCTCTTGGCCCTCTTCCATACTAAGACGCAAATTGACGATGACTGTCACGTGAGAACTATATGCGCTAGCCCATTTCAAGAATCGCACTCTTAGATGTCGTAGGCGGCAATTTACTAGGTACTATAGCGAACAGCGCTCATACTGTAGTGTTCTTGGGTAGCTTGCTAACTGCTTTTCACCACGCATTTCTATTTCAGAAGACGACAACATTTACAGCTACGGCACCATTTCACCATTTCACGAGATATCCCACTACGTGACGTGCTTTTGGCTTAGGAAACCAGAAGCCAGCCTTTGTGAAAGCTGCAGCAGTCCGTCGCACAAACATGATTAACGTCAAAGGGTAAACCTGTGAGGAGTGGCTTGATCGAGTATGAGCTACCCCAGCGAAAGAGTAGTTTGATGAGTGCAAGACTTGCGACTGTGCGTGCTTTCATTTTCTTTTATGATGATTTACTTGAAAGCATGTGCTTCTCCATGCTCCTTGTGACGTACTTCAATGCCTACTGGGTGGTACTAGCTCACAAATTGTATCCTGCAAATCGAAATTCAGGATTCTTTCTCTTAATGGTGCCGTCTAGGAGTGTATTCGTCTCCCATTTACAGAGCACGACAACTTTTAAGTTACAATAGTAAATAGTAGCAACCCTCGTGCTCAGCATTCATTCAAGTGTACGCTGCACATTGAATCGATTACATAAGTATCCTTATATGCGGGAATGCGCATGCATATTCCACGAGAAAAGTGGGGATGAATGTGTGTTACTCATCATACGCCTAAACTTGCGGCGCTTGATTGCTCCAGATATTCCATGGGCTGTTGCAATTCCGTATATCGCGAAACAGCGACTGTCGATTAATTTGCCAGGTTGGTGCTCCCTTGCAGCCCTGTGTGGCGAAGAAATCAGTATAGAATACTAGAAGACTGATACTAATATCTGCTCTCCTAGGTATTTCTATGTGAATGCTACTCTTCGTCTACATTGACTGAATTGCCTCGAGGTGCAATAGTAAACCCGCAGCAGCCATGGGTCCCCCGAAACCTCCAGTTCCTCACGTCGCCCCGATCTATCGAGTCACAGCTACAGCGCTTGGCGCGGGAATGTGGTTTTGGGTGAGCGCAATACCTCTGGCACCCTGGTCTAGACAGCAGGATGCAATATGAAGACGTAACATGCTGACAACGATATGTAGTTGATGTACCGGGCAAAGAAAGATGGTACAGCACCCAATTGATATACAATCTTTTCGCACCGTCGTTGCTAAC
The DNA here is from genome assembly GCA_030278935.1 of Trichoderma polysporum. Classification (NCBI taxonomy): domain Eukaryota; kingdom Fungi; phylum Ascomycota; class Sordariomycetes; order Hypocreales; family Hypocreaceae; genus Trichoderma; species Trichoderma polysporum. The sequence goes on along the minus strand of JARFTM010000164.1, from coordinate 30,757 downwards.
ATGTATATTGTTCACAGGTCCGGTATTGCTTGGGTGGAAGCACCCCTGGGATCACTAGACAATTCGTCTAGGTGGAGAATCGAGATCGAGAATAGCGTTTTACTCTGTCCACTGGGATTGCGACATAGGTGTGGTGCCGTTTGGATTATGACCCGATGCCGAAGCGGCAATGCTCCCTACATGCGACTAGGGGATGTTAAAACAACAGTAGCACAAAGTTCAGTCATCTAATATATCTACACCATGGCCCGACTCCTATATTGACTATATGTCACATCATTCTTGCAAAATCATTAGGAAATGTTCGTTCATGAGGTCCGGTTGCAGGTTAATAACGCCCAAAACTATATTGCATGAAACTAGCACCTGTCTCTTGCTTGCTATTTGCTACTCATATGCACTCTTTGTTTAGTATGCGACAACTATGCCGGAGATATATTCTAAAATAATAATACTAATAGTAAGATAATATTGTTCTATACATGCATATATTAGTACTAGCGGAAGGTAGCCGGACATAGTAAAGATCAGAGGAAGTAGCAGGAAGTAGCAGGAAGTAGAAGACAGGGAATAGCAAAAGCTCGAAGAAGGCAGCGGAGAAGTAGAGAATAGCAGGAAAATTAAGTAGTAGCTCAAGTAGAGATATCATATCTAGATGCGGCCAGGCTGCCGATAGCCAACTTGGGGTGTTGAATAGCCACTCCCTACGGAGTACCTTTTTTGTTACTATTTTTATACCGAAATGACCCAACGTACAAATTACAAGCTGTTGAAAACTTGTCTCATGATAAAATGTCTATTTACTTGCACGCCCTTCCCAACAAAAAACCTATCAGCACCCCTTTTAGAACCCATGTCAGAGAACACCTCAGCCAATCGGCATGCAGTAAATAACGAGCAGAGATTGTTGACTCGAAGGAGCGTGTACACAAAAGGCTGGGTCTAGTAGAGGACTCTTGTCACGATGCAGGCTGCTATCTATTAGAAAGTGTGATAAAATGCATAAAGTGTTTCAAACTCACAGCTCAGGCCTTCCAAGCTCTCATAGATATCCTTTATTTGTTCGTATCTTATATTGCTGATATCGGTCATCAGATATGCCAACTGGATTATTGTTAGTACCGAATCTATCTATACGGTAACAGATATGAGTTTCTTACCTCTCCTCTACTGTCGCTGATCTGCTTGTCGATATTGTGGTCGCTAAGAATCTCGTTGACTAAAGATTGTCAGTATGGTGCGTTTGGAATAATTCGAGCGTAAGTCAAACCTTTGCGTAGTACACCTGGGACGTTACGATGGATATAAATGACCTAAAATTAAAGTTAGGTGCGAATACCATGATGAAAAAGGGGGAGGTGACTGACTCGGGCGTGATCCGGTTCGTCCAAAGTTAGGGATCGTAACTGAACCTCCGGTAGGTTGACGCTGCCCAAAGTGATTCCTAAGTTAATGTAACGGACCAATGCCTCGGCAACTAGATTCTAGTGAGTATATTTTGAGAAGCTCATGTGGTAGCGCATGCTAACCTTCGACACCAATTGCACTCTGTGCTTCTTCTGTGCTCCCGCCGATATGGGGAGTGAGAATGAGATTGTTCAAGCTGCGAAGGTCTTCAGCCCATTGGTTTAGGTTGTCGGTAAAATAGTCGCCGTTGCCAGCTGGCTCGTTGGGGTAAACATCCAGAGCAGCGCCGGCGATGTTTCCTGAGCGCATTGCCTTTACTAAAGCAGGGATATCTACAATAGTTCCACGGCTTGCGTTGATCAAATAAGACCCAACCTTCATACGGCCCAACTGAGCAGTGGATATCATATTTCTCGTTTCGGGAAGATCTGGTACGTGGAGAGTCACGAAGTCTGCCTCCTCCAAGAGGTTGTCCAATGCGGGTACTTGACGAGCGGTTCCTAGTGCCATCAATGTTACCACGTCATAGTAGATAACATTCATTCCCATGGCCTCCGCGAGGACAGACAATTGAGAGCCGATGTGGCCATAGCCGACGATTCCTAGCAAGTAAATGTTAGAGAACATAGTCTATCACTGATATTACATCTCTGTAGTATTAACTGTCTCTTTGGGCTGTAATTATTTGAAGCGGAGGAGAGAAAAGTTGGAGCATACCCAATGTCTTTCCACGAATCTCCCAACATTTTGCGCTAACTTTGTTCCAAGTACCGCGGTGCATTTCAATGGATCGATCGCCGAGTTGCCGCGCCAGGGTAATGATTTCGGCTATAACCAATTCTGCAACACTGCGAGAGTTTGCAAATGGGGAGTTGAAGACGGCAATTCCACGTCGAGCAGCAAAGTTGAGATCAACCTGGTTGGTTCCGATACAGAAGCATCCGATGACGATCAGATTCTTGGCTTCGCTCAAGACTCGCTCGCTCAACTTGGTCTTTGAGCGGATGCCGATAACATGGACGTCACTAGTAATCAACGAGGTCAGAGGCGGCCACTTGCACTGGAAGCATAACTGCCTACCGGATTTTTTCAATGAGCTGGTCCTCCGGAAGCGAGGACTTAAGGAATTCCACTTGATAGCCCTGGCCCGTGAGGATATCCCGCCCAGTCTGGTTGACATTTTCCAACAACAGGATCTTTATGTCTTGGGTATTGAAAGGCTTAAGCGGCTTTGGTGCGGTTTTGCGAGGTTGCGCTCCACCAAAGCTGGTTGACGGTGACTGAAAGGTGGCAGTGGGCGATGTTGAGAGATTCTGCTGGCCCCAGCTTGTCGAGACTGAAGGTCTCTTGGCAATTGGGGCACTGCTGATATCGCGAGCAGAAGACATGATTGCTGTGGTGCAATTCGAGTGTATCTAGAGTTTACGAGCTGCGCTGGCTAGATGGCAAGAATACTGTTCTGTAATCGGAACAGCCTTAAGCGTTGGTGCCCAATGGTTTTGTCGACCGTATTTCGCTCAGGAGCTGAAGAGACGGGAACGTATGAAAATCGATTTTATGTCAGACAGACGCAGCAAGCATAAATCGACGGATCGTAAGATATTTACGGAGTAAGCACCTTCTACGGTACTTTGTAGCTCCTACTTAGTAACTAACATGACTCACTACAAAAGCACGGCGTGTATTCCTACAGGTTTGAGTGTAAAACTGGGCATGTCTTTTTTAACTTTGGGACAGAGCCGACACCGGCATGCGGGTAGTTACTGCCATGACTGTCACCTATTAGTACCGCAAACTCGCGCAGCGTTGAAAATGCATCTAGATTGCTACTATTATTGACACACTGCTTGGTGGTAAAAAAATTAAAAAAATCCACCGCCCCACTTCAGCGGTACCCAAGTTGCCAAGGTAGCATTATTAGTGCGCTGCGATAGGTTGTCGTGAGTATGGAGTACTTTCCTTAAGTTGCTGTATGAGGTAGTACTTCGTATGGAGCACGTATATTGAAATTCCAAATATTCTATCACGCTAAGTACGCATAGGGTAGTGTATGACGTTAAATGCTACTTCGTACTTTGGGATTTTTATAACACTAGCACCGGGCAGTTTGATATCTACCCAGTAGGTAGTATCACCATTGTCCAGCCTCTACATGTAAGTAGGCGTTGGCCAGTGTTTATCTTGTTAGACGATACGCAGACATGTTATCGCCTCTGCGTTCGCGGCTTGTAAATGCCACCTCGCTCGGCGCATGTCGCCAGATGCGACTAGCCTCTACAGCATTACATCCTCAACCCGTGTCGCCGTTATCCTTTGATCTTCATGCGCCGACAAATCCTAAAGGAGATGAGAAGACAGCGCCAATCATCTTTCTTCACGGCCTTTTCGGATCTAAAAAAAACAACAGAGGAATTAGCAAGTGAGCACTGCCAAGTGTCGTACTACAGGATGCCACTCACAATTCGGTAGAGCCCTGGCCAGGGATTTGAGGACTCATGTATATACAGTGGTAGGTGGATCCCACGGGGAACAGGAAAGAAAATCTATCGTGTTAAATTAGAAGCGTAAAGGATCTTAGAAACCATGGGGAATCCCCTCACGACCCTCGCCATGACTATGCCGCCATGACTGAAGACCTACTGGCCTTCATTGACAGCCATGGTCTAAAAGAACCTGTCCTAATAGGTCATTCTATGTATGCTAGACAAGACTGCTGGAAACATTACTATTGGCTAATTTCGTTCAGGGGAGCCAAGACGGCTATGTCGGTTGCCCTCCGTTCCCCTGAGACGGTAGCGAGGGTTGTTGCGGTTGACAATGCCCCGATCGACACCACGCTTAGTAGGACATTTGCTTCATACGTTCGAGGAATGAAGAAGATTGAGGAGGCCAACATTACCCGCCAGTCTGAGGCAGACGCCATTCTCAAAGATTACGAAGAGGTCAATGCTACTGCCACTCTGTATACACCTCATGGTAAAACTAACCATATCTTGTAATAGTCGCTCCCCATCCGTCAATTCCTGCTCGGAAACCTGTACCGTTCACCAGAAGATGGGATTCAAAGGTTTCGCGTCCCGTTGGACATACTAGGTCGATCGCTTGACCACCTTGGAGATTTTCCCTACAAAAGTCCTGGTGAGACACGGTACACCAAACCATCCCTTTTTGTTCGAGGTATCCAGAGTAAATATGTACCGGATGACGTGCTTCCTATCATTGGTCAATTTTTCCCGCGATTTCGTTTAGCAGATATCGATGCAGGGCACTGGTTAATATCGGAACAGCCTGAGGCTTTCAGACAAGGTAATTTACATTATGAATCATACTACCAAATAACTGGCTTACTGACACATTTGCAGCTGTGGTGAACTTTCTACAAGATTCATAGAAGAGCATAGAGGCGACGCTGGGACATTTATAGAATAATATTACCGCAACTATTATATAGAGTATTTATGGTCTGCTACGAAGTATAGAGCATATTAATGGTAATAATGCTTTAATTCTACTTTAATGAATATAAGCTGAAAAATAACTATTAAGCCAGTGTACCAAAAAGAAAAAAAGGGCCTCCCATTGATATATATAACGATTGCGCGAGATCATCTGTCATTGTCAATCATTGTTAATTTAATCTAAAGTATAGGTATGCATAAATGTCTACCTAGGTACCTGCCGAGTATATTTTGTATACGTCAGTACTAGGCAGTACCCCACGTTTGAATAAGCAGCTTTAAGTTCCCTAGCTCAGGCTGTCACTGCCATTTCCTTGTTTGAAACTCCCATGTTGCGTCTGCTCATTTCAAGGTACGACGCACAAACCTGGTACTTCGAGTCGCGGCGTTAGACTGGGAAAGGTAAGCCATTACCGCTGTTTGTCGCTGCTTGCCCCGTGCATATCAGCGCAGCTCAGCCCCCGATGCCTGTCGGCGCCGTCCTCAGTCATGATGTGAACGACGTTGCTGCTCGTTCGCAAGTGGTACCCTCTCCTTGATGAAGTTCGCATTTGCCATTAAACTCGCCGATTATCCATCTCGGGCATGTTGCCCTTAGTACAGACGCACCCTCGCGTGGTGCCAACCAATTTCGACACATTCGGAGCATCAACCGGCGGCCATGGTGCCAGGCCAGAGCAAGATAGACGAGCCATCGCGTCTCCTTACCACCGCTCCTCTACGATCCGACCCTCTCAGCTACAATATGATGGTTCGGCCTTTTCCGTCGGCCCAGGCTCCCGGGACTACGACTATCATCTGCGCAGGAAAACTCCAAGAGGCACCATCGATGCGGGATACGATGGATCGCCAACGCAGCTGTCGCCTGGCCCGCCGCCACTCAAGCAACTGATACTTCCGACGCCTTCAGGTATATACCCATACCTGCCGCCGAATAATATACCTTTTCACGCGAAGTCCCGCCTTCCAGAACACGAGCAGAGAAGTCTAGGACAAGCTCCTCCTTTGACATCCCCGTGGCCTATCATCCACGAGAGGCCAAACTTTGTTCTTAGCAGCGATTCGTCCATGGCTCTCCAACCTAGTCTCTCTTGGCAGTCAAACGGATATCCTATGTTCAGCCAGATCCCAGGTATGTACCAGCCGCTTATGAGAGCGGCTGAGTACAACGTACGAGCCTTTTGCCCACCCCCTGCCTCAACACCTGACACTGCGACAATCAACCAGTTTGGTTGGCAACCAGGCTCTTTGCAGCAGCCGAACTATGGTTATCTTGATACTTCTCAACCCTTTTCACAGTGGTGTATGCCACCAGGCCTCTCCGAAAGCTTTTTGCAACATAGATCAGATGCTCAGCTACCTTATAGACCTGCCACAGATTTGAAAGCCAACTTTCGTGTCCCGCAGCCCTCTCAAACAATATTACAGGGAAGTTATCTGGGCCAGAACTCAATCAGAGAAGGTTCTTCCGCCATCAATCAATATTCTACTCGATCGAGCTTTACGGAAAAGGCCTTATCGCAAGCTCAAGAACATTATGTTGAACTGCTCTCCTACCTGCAAACTGCCAGAAAATTCGATCAGATTACTGGCGGCGCCGGTTCCAATTCAAGATCTAAGGTCCTGGTATTTCCCAGGCCCCCGAAATCGAGAAGAGAGAATTTCGGTAATCTACGGGATGGGCATCGTAGTATTGGGCGTTCCAACCCTTCCTCAATCATACCGAATAGCCATCCCCAGGCTCTCACATCTAACATTGAGGATACGTTGAGCAACAATACAAGGCAGCAGACAGGGCAAGATGGTCTAGGGCAAGGTCACCTGCCCAGCACGTTAGCAATGCATTTCGGCGCTTCGCCTACTTCATATCCCGCACCGTCGTCCTTTGATGCGCTTGGTCCGGTTGCCATAACGAAAGCGCTTCCTATTCTTAATGCCAGAAACTCCTTGGATATACTGAAAAGCTTATGCGAACAAAGTAATTGGAAATGGATTGATGGTATTTTACTCGGTGGGTGTCTTTTATATGGCCTGTCGCGGTTCGAGGACGCCGTGGAATGGTTCTCGAGAGTTCTTGCTCTAGATTCAAGGTTTGACCTGTTCCAGATGAACTATCAAGTGGTTGTTCTATATCTGACTCAGATTATAGCCATGTTGAGGCTATCACAAATATAGCCGCCACGCTTTATTGTCTTAACCGCCAAGAAGAAGCTGAAAAGCATTGGTTAAATGCTATCAAGCTATGCCCTTCTCATTTAGAAGCTACGGAGCAGCTCGTTGGATTGCTGTATAAAAAACGTAGCCGAGAGGCGATCGAAATCATTTGCTTCGTGCAACAAGCGTTGAAATTGGCGAAAGGAGATCCAGCTCAGACTACGTACTCTGTCTCAAGCCTTCGTTCCGTGTCTCGCGATGATGACCATACTAGGAACGTGCACACCCACCAGCCAGTTATTACGCACTACGGATATCAACCTGAAACTGCGCCCCGAATAGATTCTCATAATACGGGTGGCTCTGAGTTCGGATCTAGCGGGTATGCGCTCCCTAACAGTGAAAATGGTAGAATTCTTGCCTTGGTTCATGCCAAAGGCACAATATTGTACGGCTTGAAGGATATTGAAAAAGCCTCTGAGGCATTCGAAGAAGCCGTATTGATAAGCGTTGGGGAGCGGATAAAAAGCGTTCAAGATTTGGTAAACCGAATTTATGCTGTGCTTTCCCCGGTAGGTTCTTTTCCGACCAGCAATAATCAAAGACAGGCTTCTCGGCGGCCTCTTTTATTGCCTCCTGAAAAAGCTCGCCAAACTGCCCATCTTGTATTTGCTGCCAGTGGCGGAGGCAGCGAATTGCCTGGACTGGCATTCGTCCCTGAGGGTGCGGCCAGGCGAGTTGCTGTGCAGACGACGAGTAATGCTTTACTATCGTTGGCAAAGATTTTCCAGGATGCTACATCGGGCGGTGGCTTCGTTCCGAGTTTGCTTAGGCAACCTTCAGGGATCGGCGATATCCTGGCGTTGTACTATCTATCCCTTTCTCTCCAAGAAAGCCCTTCAACCGCAAATAATATTGGTATACTCCTTGCGGGCGTGCAGCAAATCGCTTCAAGCAATGCTGGTGCACCAGGGATGGCGTCTTCCCGGCCTAGTTTGCCTGGTGTCGTGCCAGGCAGTGGCCTTGCTCTCGCTTTGGCGTACTATAACTACGGGCTTCGTCTTGACCCTAGACACGTTCATCTGCACACAAACTTGGGCAGTCTTTTGAAAGATGTTGGGCAATTAGATCTGGCAATCCAAATGTACGAGCGAGCGGTCTCGTGTGACAGAACCTTCGACATCGCTTTAACCAACCTGGCCAATGCAGTAAAGGACAAGGGTCGCATAAAAGACGCCATTGCTTATTACAGGCGAGCCGTGGACTCAAACCCAGGGTTCGCCGAAGCAGTCTGTGGACTCTTGACAGCCCTCAATTCTGTTTGTGATTGGCGTGGCAGAGGGGGGGCGCTGCTCGAATTGGGCCAATATGACCGATGGCACGTTGATGAGGATGGCACTCTGGTGGATGTGCAGACAGCCATGCGTGGGAGCGGTCTCACGCAACGAGTGATTGGCATAATAAATCACCAGCTAGATGACGCGTCACAATGGGGCTGTAATATACTACAGCAACCGACTATTCATGTGTTGGCACAACAACTGAACGACTTCTCCCGCACACCAGGGTTTAATTTTGGAAATGCACTACGTGCTTGGGCTCGTAAACCGTGGGAAGGACCGCGCTTGGTGCGTCTAGTGGAACGGGCGACAAAAGTCATATTATGGACCTGGTATCATGATCAACACGTTGCTAAAAGAGAGGTTACATCTTCGCGCTATCTCCGGCCTCAGCTACCCTCCTCTCTCACCATACCTTCTGCACCAACTGTGCTTCCTTTCCACACTTTCACGTACCCATTGTCTGCCAAAGACATACGATCGATTTCTCAACGCAATGCGATGCGCATATCATGTTCGACTCTTCGATCCCCATGGCTCCCGCCTACTGTATATCCGCCGCCACCTCCACCAAACCCCCATTTGAATGTTGGATACGTGTCGTCAGACTTCAATAACCACCCACTCGCTCATTTGTAAGAAGCAACTTCCGTATGTGATATTTTAAACTTTGATCAAGTGAACTAATATGATTACACCAATACAGAATGCAATCCGTGTTTGGACTTCATAACACTCAGCGTGCTCGCGCTTTCTGCTATGCTACCACCCCTAGTGACAGATCTGTCCATCGACAACAAATTGAAAGAGAGGCTCCCGTGTTCCGCGATGTTAGTTCTTGGCCGGCGGATAAGCTTATCCAACAGATAATTCAAGATGAAATCCACATCTTAGTCAATCTTAATGGCTACACTAGAGGTGCTCGCAATGAGATATTCGCTGCTCGCCCAGCCCCGATTCAGATGTCCTTTATGGGATTTGCGGGGACGCTTGGCGCAGAGTGGTGCGATTATATACTTGCCGATGCAACAGCTATCCCTCAAAGTACTTTGCGCCCCTGGAGGGCGAATATCAGCATTGAGGATGTATTTTTCGACAACACTGAAGGCGATGATCTCCCATGGATGTATTCAGAGAACATCATATTCTGTCGAGATACTTTTTTCTGTTGTGATCATGCACAGTCCTGCGATCCTAATGAGCGTGACATGACATGGGACGATGAAGAGAAACGCAGGTGGGAGATGCGCAAAGAGCTATTTCCAACAATACCAGACGATGCAATCATATTGGCTAACTTCAATCAACTGTACAAGGCAAGTGAAGGATACAAGATATCTCACGGCTTCTCCCCTCACCTTCCCCCCGGCTAACTTGGTAGTAGATTGATCCCACTACTTTCCGCTCTTGGTTACGGATTTTGGCTAAGACTCCTAAAGCTCTACTCTGGCTGCTACGGTTCCCCGAATTAGGAGAAACCAACTTACGCCGAACAGCTGAATCTTGGGCCGGGGCAGAAGTTGCCAGTCGGCTTATCTTTACTGATGTAGCGCCGAAGAGCCAGCACATTACTAGGGCTAAAGTGTGCGATTTATTTCTTGATACTGCGGAATGTAACGCTCATACCACCGCCGCTGATGTACTATGGTCAAGCACTCCTCTTCTTACCTTGCCTCGATATTCCTACAAAATGTGCTCCCGAATGGCAGCGTCGATCTTGCGAGGGGCGCTGCCTAAATCGGCAGAAGGCGAGCAAGCAGCAATGGAATTGATTGCGGAAAGCGAAACGGAGTATGAAGATTTAGCCACAGAATTGGCTGGGGGGCTGAGTTATATGGTGACAGATGAAGGATACGGCCAAGGCACAGGACGCTTAGCAGATATTCGGAAACTGTTGTGGGAAAGCAGATGGCAGTGTGGGCTCTTCAACACCCGTCGGTGGGTAAATGATTTGGAAACGGCTTATGAGGAGGCATGGCGGCGGTGGGTCTCGGGTAAGGGTGGTGATATATACCTATAAATATCTAGATGGCACTACTCGCTGTGGATATGGGAGCATACAGCTATAAGCTATAAGCGGTTTGATTTAGGGCGTACTCAATCTTCTTCTTTTTGGCGTTGCATACTTGGAAACAACACAAGTTTCATAAATGCGAGGATATTCTACGTCTATCTAGCTAGCGAGCTAGTGGGTGCGACAGATGGCATTATATTGTTTAGTGGGTTTTAATACTACCTTTGGATGGCATTGGCATTGTTTAATATATCATCTCCTGAAGATGGTGATGAGCCAAAATCATAACCTAATATTATTGGACAGAGTGGCCACAGCCCCTGAGTTGTAGGACTCTCTTGCGCCTTACTTGATCCTTTATCCGTTATCCTCTCTGTCTCCCAAACTCCTTTTATAGCCTTTTTTCCCCTTAGAGAAGAGGAACGACGTCCCTTGTCGAGAGCCATTTACTCACTATCATCCACATCGCGCTCAACCAATCGTTCATCATCGTCCAACTTACACTCCTCCTTTGGCTCGAGCTTTGAAGATCCTATCGCAAGGCGTAGGTGAGGAGATGCCAAATGCGACAAGAGTTGGCCGTGCCGATGTTCTCTTTGGCTGGCCCTTACTCTTCGCCTTGGCTCCAGAAGATTGTTTTCGGAGCGATGTCTCCAAAGCTGCCTCTTTGTTGTGTTGAAGCGGGTTGTCGAATCAAAGGTGTCACTGGAAACAGCTGAATTAAGGAAAAAGAAACGGGTTAGTTTACAGCAAAATTGATCGACTGACACCAGATCTTCACACTCACATGTTCGTCTGCCTTGACCATCCTCGCCCTTGCAAGGGGAATTGTTGCCAGATTCATCATGGCAGACTTCCTCTACAGACACTCTTTCAGAGGTCGTTGTCTCCGTTATGTACCCTCTGCCTGCTCCACCTCTCCTGATGAGGCTACCAGATCGAGCCAATGCAACGGCCTCAACACCTTTCCCAGATACTTGTTGAATGATCAGCTCCAGCCTTTTGATCTCGGCTTCATATCGAGCTTCTTGGGCTGACCAGTCGGCAACGAGGGCCTTGCTGTTCTCTTTGTCTTCTTGCCGCTGTGCTTCTAGTTGGGCAACTTCTCTCTCTTTAGTGGATAGCTTGTTGCGGAGTTTACTGTAGCCTTCGATGAGGTGAAGCACATACGAGGTATACTGTGGATCTAAGACCGGTGGTGTTGGGGATATCATGATCGTAGTTCGCAGCATATCGGCCATTTCGTCGACAGATGGGGTGTTCTGAAGCCTGTCTGCCTCCCTGATGAGGATATCGTTTCCAAAGTCGATAGAAGATTGGTTAAAACTGGCCAAGGGGCGCGGAGCAGCCTTTAGAGTGGTCGCTTCGAGGGTATCTTCATTGCCGTTTTGGTCATAATGAATCCAAGGGGAAACTGGAGTACGACATCGTTGTCCTGGTAGTAGCCGCATCCAGCCTGAATCTCCCATCTTTTGCTAGATGACTGTACAGATTGTCTGTAATATCAGTTAAAGAAGAGTTCTTTTGGATACCTTGGATCGAGCATCCGAAGATAACCTTTTGCAAAGCTTTGTGGAAAGCTTCTGCTGTAATTATTGATGTGGAGAAGAGAAGAATGGCGAGTGTCAGGGAAGCAACGATACCAATAGAAAGTGCTGTTCTCAGAGCGGGTCGTTGTACCGGCTGGCTACCAGCTGATGAGATGAATGTAAGAAAACAAGGGGAGTTGTCATGGCACTTAAACCTGAATTAACATCATGCTTTGTCTACAGCTCTGTGCATCTTTGTTCATGCGTCAGTATTTACTACCTGCTTGCCTTTTTCTCTTGAACTGTGTTTAGTACCCAGCATATAAGATAATAATCGCTCTTCTGACGTCTATTAAAATCTTTAGAATTGTGAGACGGAAATTTGGTCATGTATCTAATCTACTCCTCGCAGAAGTCGTATCTGACATGATGTAAGAAGACAGAGGGATGAAGTATATTATCGATCTGTAGCTTTGCAATATTCATCGCAAAGGTTGCATATCAAATTACTCTTTTGCATAAGTGGCATCATTTAATTAGAATAGATCCTTAAATATGCCATGCTAGTGCACCACCCCTTCCCTCCCCATATTCTTCAATGTACCGAAAATGAACCTTGCCTAACAGAAGCTTGATTAATTTGATCATTCGAGCTTTGGCACCTCATTCACTGTTGGAAGCGGCCGGCGGAAGCGTGAATAGAGGCTCTCTCGAGAGTAAGAGCGAGTCGGAGGCGCAGTCATCATTTCGTGTCTGAATCGATAAGTGCTCATAAACGAATCTTCTTCTTCTATAACGGGTGATAGCAGATTTGCAGTGAATGGGTCACGCGAGTCTGAGAGATCCCTGAGTGGCGCTGTCGAATAAGAAGAAACTTTCTTACCACGAGAAAGCAGGCCATTGTTTGCCTCTAATATTTTTAACTCTTCATTTGGCAGAACACTATCATGTGAATGGTAATGAGGGCGGGCCTTGTGTGGTTTGAAAATTTTAGTATCATTAGCATTTTCATCGCAATTTCCCAGATCCAATCCAACGTGGATAACTTGTGCTTCATCTTTCGATTTCTCATGTGCAATGGCTCTATGTCGGCTCCTTCCAAACCCTTCTCTCAATCTACTATTGTGCAGCAGAGAGTTGCAATTATCAGTAACGAGATTGAGGTCCCATAGATACGTCCACGCTCGATAATGGAAACAGAATGTCGCAAATGGGGCCTCTACCGCGTCATACAGAACCCACTCGTAGTAAATAGCATCTTCAGGGTGTTCAAGAAGCCCTGTTGAGGGCGATCTGCCGTTTGCAAATTAGCATGAGCACAAACACAGGCTTTTGGGTACCATCTCAAACAAAAACTTTCCATCTTCTCTCATCCCCCCAATTCTTCACTTTCTCCCTTCCTCTTCTCTTTTGATATCAGGGGTTAACATACATTATACCATATTGCTGTTGATCACGGTGTGGAACCAATTGGGGTGTGCTTCTTCGACGGCTTTTTGCCCGGAAAACCTGGATTTCGATAAGACCTCCATCATCGGCCGCAGCAATAGCACTAGGGCCCGGAGAGAAGCACAAGGAGCGGGATTCAATTCCGCTTCTTTTGAGTAGCGTTCCTTTTTGCTTCAAGTGCCATCTATCGCTTGGCTCATAGAGGGCTCGGCTGATTGTGCCTGACACGGTATCAGGTTTAATCCCACAGTTAGTAATGTGGCGGCCATTTATATACAATTTGAAGAAAAAGTAGCATGGAGGCTCTGGACGGCGATGAACATGATACTGAATCCAGAACTGGGCGCCCGGCGTAGAAGGTATATAAACAGAAGCTCTTGGAGCTAACTTTTGGATCTGAGCCGAGTCCAAGCCAGGAGGGCTCGTATCATTTCCTTCGATCCTCTGTGTGGCTTCACTGAGAGACACAACGCGAACTGAAGAAGCGTCAGGGTGAGGAAACTCAGGCAACAATACCGATTCTGGCTGAATAATAAGGGACAATTCGATTCCTCGCAAACAGGGCATGTTTGTACGAAGAGAATGTCACCCCTGAAGACGGCATGGAGGAAAGAAAGTAAGCGTAGGTAGAGAGCAGGTGGGCGTTGAGTTTAGTGGTAAAATAGAAGAGTCGTAGCCTTCTTTTTTTTTGGATATAAAATAAAATAAATAAAGATCAGTTGATACACACTGAAAGACGCATGCTACAATCGCTATAGAGCAAATCAGTCAGTGAGTGAATGCCTTGCCAGCACGTACCACATACTACAGAGTCAACAGCTGCATAGAGCTGGCAGAAGTTATTAGTCAACCAATGATGCATATCCCAAATACAAAGTTTTAATAAAAGGCGATTGGCCTAGTGTTTGGGATGGCCCCTTCGGCTGAGAGATTCATTAGTTGCTCATACAAAGGTCGAATATCAAAGCTATATCACGCGTAACGGATCAAAAGCCCGCCAAGCTGCCGTCGAACTTCAATCTCTGTCACTGTCTAGAATTGATCAGGTTCCTGACCAAGGTTTTGTTTACATGGACGGTGTCTATGAGTGGGATTTCCGCCTGCGCGTCTTGCATGCTGTTGAAGAGATATAGCCACTCACGCTCTTGTGGACTGAAAAGTGCGTTGATTTGGTGCAAAGATCATTTGCTGATATCGAACTCAGACGTGTAGGCCGGCAGGCCTCCAAGCTAAAGAAGAACTTCCGATATACATGCAATATAGTGTTCGAAACTCGAAGATGCTTCCAATTTCCGTCTGATTTCCTATATTTTAACTTGCTGCGCTATCTATGCGCGCGCCAAGGGTGTGTAGTTACGTGGAAGAAATCGCAACTCCCACGTCGCTTCAATCGTCTATGCTCTTAATTCCCCTGCCCAAGCACCGCTTTTGTGTCCTCCGTCTTCCCTAGAAGCCCCAAATTCCGTATCTGGCTCGCACTGGGCGCATTGTCTCGTGGGGTTGCTGATTGAGCTCGGGCATATGCAGCTTGTAACGCCAGCGCTCTCGCATGCTATTAATCGTTAGCCGCGTCCAACTCTCCCAGCATATGTGCTCCCGAAACGGACCTCCTTCTTGTGGTGCAGGCACTCGTAGTAGTCTTCTAGCACGGGCGAGCATTTCTTCTTGCCCGAGTCGTCTTCGGCTGATGTGTTGACGACGTAGCAGGCCATGACCTCCTGCCAGAACGGAAAGCAACGGCCAACGCCTATAAACGCAATCAGTCAATGTTCAGAGAAGTCCCTCATTATATCAGTGGCCATACCGCCATGCATGCCATATCCTGAAGCCATGATGTGCCGAGTGATGTGTGTTGCGACGCCCAGGTTCTACCTTTTGCATCAACCAATGATGGCTGTCAGGTTCGGTGCATCGGGATTAATACTGAGTACTAGCTCTAACAGAAGTACTTTATTTTAGGCCCACATACTGTATCTTTGAAAGTACCATCAGATAGGCAAATCCCCCCCGATATTGAACTTGCCCCGCTATTTGGTTGGAATGCCCCCCCATTGGCGAATCGGGACAGGTCAGTCCCGCTAATTCAATAATCTTAACTGATGACAGCATCAACAATGACTTAGTGATGGCCAATTTACTATAGCTTTTTGCGTCGTGGATAAGCTATCATTTTTCTTTTCAAAAGAGACTTCATTCCTTTTACACACCGGCCCTCAAGGCCTGGATTGTCCACAGCCTAGTCTGTGGGAAAACAACCCCAGTATGAGCTCTTCCCTCTCGCCAGGAAAGGTGCTACTTCTCGCCGCACACTATGCTACGCATGCAGATATTGAGAGCTTGGCTCGCTTGTCCAGTCAGCGGGCCAAGGTGCTGCACAAGGAACTATTATTGAGGATTCTCCTTACATATCTGCCTGAAACTGTAAAACCTTCCACATATGTTGGTTTCTTACTCGCGCTCGCTGGGGATAATCTAGAAGAGTACACAAAGGGAGTGTTAGACACCACTGCGGTTGAAGGCTTATCAGAAGATGAGGCTTCTAAGCAGGCAAGGAAGCTTCATCTTCAGCAACTTACGTGTGTCGATGCACCCAGTGACTTTCAAAATGATCCGATAAGCGCCTTTCTTATTCAGAGGTCATACAAGATGGACAGCGAAACTGGACTTTTATCGCAGGTTCCCAGTCTACTCACTCCCTTTTTATCCCATTCACCGGCACTTCGCTCTTGGGTAACGTCGACTGTGGTTCCGTATGTAAGGAGAAACGTGGAATATTATACCGATGAGAGCCCTCCATACTCTCTTCTTGAGTTCCAGAAGCTCTCAGACCCAGCCGCTGTGCTATATTTACTTTCCCGGACCGGCAGCCGTGAAGAGGAGACAGGTCTCATCGGCCGTGATATCAGAGGACTGGTTGGGCCATGGCTCCAGGAGAATACTCGGTGGGCGTCAAGAGCTACCGACGACGTGATCTACTCAGCTGGTTGGGAACAGTTTCTAGAATGGCTCACTAGTCAAGCAGCGACTTCATGGACAGTTGCTGTTTCTGTAATCGAGCAGTGGGGAGGGCCAGAAGATCTAGATTTAGGGGAAGTGACCAACTCAGAGTTTACAGAACCTCAGCTCCAGTATTTGCAGCAGGGCTATACACGAGCGGTGCTTGCGTCTGCGTACCTGATTTCCGAACCTACGGTGGAGGCGCTTCCGAGTGCCTATCAAATAACGAGCCAGATGAGATCGTTACTTGGTTACGGGGATATCTCTTCGACACTCGAGATGGCGGTTTCCAGACTGCCCAGCCTGTCTGGTTTTGATGCGTCGTCACTCCTTGGCATGAAAACTGCGACTTATATGAGAAATGATCTTCTTGAAGAGAAGAATCCATTGACTTCTCCTACAGAGGCAGCAATGACTCTATTGTTAGCATTAGTAATGAGCGCTTCTATTTGTACCGGTTTAGGAGTACCTTACTCTGTTAGAAAAGCTGGAGACTTGGCTTTTATTCAGGATCAACGTGAGCAAAAGGGCGAGATCGCCAAGCTTATTCGGAATGCGTCCACTCAAGTACAAGGAGACGAAGATAGATACTGGTCGCAAGTGCGAGATAAGTTGCTATGGTTGAACACTTGGGGGATTAATAGAGATCAGCCAACCAATTCTGAAGCCATAAGAGGCATCGTTGGGGCCGTGTCTACGGAATTTATCGAAACGGAAATACTAAAAGCTTTGCTCTCTAACTCACGTACGATATTCTCTATTTATCGACTGTCTTTTGCAATTCTAACTTGCTATAGGCTATACTCTCGCTAAAATCATCTATGAGGACAACCCCGATCAACCTCTTGCCGCAGAAATAATACAGGACACAGTATACCAAGCGGCACTGCGTGCCTTTGACAATGCATCCAATCCGAACCGGTCAAGGGGAGGGCTGAAGAAATGCGATGAAATGTAAGGCTATATGGTGTTGTGTACTCCAAATTCTGACGATGTCACTGACGCCCTCTCAAGCATCCATTCGTTCCCAAAGACTTTGGACAAGACACATCCAGCTACTAAACGGGTTGAGGCCCTGTTACGATGCACGCATGCCTTGAGCGAATATCGACTTACACTCAAGCAAGGAGAACCATTCAAGCCCGTGGTCCTTCGAGTGCACTCTGATCCAATATCTATCATCGACAGAGTCCTAGAGCAAAACCCAAAAGCATATACACGTCTCCCCGAGTTCTTGGAAATGGCTGTCAATATGGTCCGCGCCGGTATAACGCAACAAGCCCGTTCAATCAAATTCGATTCGACGACGGGAGACAATAGCAAAGAGCTTAATCGTGCGGAGAAGCTGATCATAGCTTCATGTATTGAAGCAGCCTTGAGAGAAGATGATTTCGAGACGGCTTACTCTTACGTTGTCAGTCGTCTAGAGACGGCCGACTCCGATGGAAATCAAGCACGCCAAAAAGAAGATCAAGACGAATGGTCTTGGAAGGCGGCTCTAAAAGCAGGGCAGTATATCCGAACCGAGCGAACTCTGCTGCCAACGCACCTAGGGATAGCGAGCGGCAATCCCGAGATCCGTCACCTAGAGCAGCGTATAGAGTGCCTGGCAACTGCGCTGCGTGTCGCACCCACCTCTCAGCTCCAGGAAATTCTCAAAACTTTCCGGCGTTGCGAAGAGCAGCTAGATTCCGCCATTAATGAAGAGGCGGCAGCTGAAGCTTCCTGGGCCGCTGCTGGAGAGGTCCCCGGCGCGTTCGAATCCTCTACTCCGCACAATATGCAATCGGCAAGAAACATGACAGCTACCGCTGCCTCCAGACAGGCAGAAGAGGCGCCAATGTCTCTTTTCGATCTTTCACGGGCAACTGCCAACTTGGCACAGCGGAATTTTACAAAGCTGTCTAACCTGTCGTCCATTGCGACCTCCAGACCGCTGGCTTCGTCTCTCTCTGAAGAGCAGACGCCGCAGCGGTTGAGGAAAAGGGACCAGCTCAGGGAAGCAGCTACAGGTACACTTGTTTCCGGAGTTGGTTGGCTAATAGGGGCAAGTGTCAATCGAGAAGCAACCGAAACTTAATGATTTGTATTTTTCGGACGATATTCTCAGACTAGTTTACTGGTCGTCCTTTTTTATATTTGAACGATGGACGGGAGTTGTCCTGACAGAAATCAATAACGAGATAGAAAGAACTTGTCAGATGAGGCAACACCCAGGCGCGTGGAGCTTATACTGCAGCACATTCTAGTAGGTTTCACGATTTAACTCATCCGGCGTGCTACCACACGTGACAGCACGAACGATACACGGCGTTATGATCTGCTAGTTTCAGCAAAACAGAGTATAGCTCTTAATATTGATAGATTGAAGCGTCGCATTCAAATCGGCGATTGCCCTGGAACATGAATATCGGATTTCTGCCGTCCATCATCGCTACTACGTGATAAATCTAGGGTATAATGAGATGGGGCGTATGTTAGGCGTATACGTGCCAAGCCATCGTTTGCTTCACTTGGAGCTGGATTTGCCGAGTAGCATGTGACCATCATACGAACATGCCTATCATTCCTATGCCCATTAGCATGTTGAAGAACTTGGAAGTCTAGCTCGCAGAAAGTAGTTGGAGGAGAAATTAAGCATGAGATAATTGGAAAAAAGAAAACATTTAAGTAGTCGCTTGCGAGGTCGCTGGGCGCTTCGCATTTCCAGTATCCCGGCCAGTCTCGGCTGATATAACTGTGATATATCTGGTCTGGGTTTGATCTAAAAAAGAGAAAGTAGCAAAGATGGTGAAACATATTTGAATAAGATATCATCTGATCGAGAGAAGCCATCTACCGAGCTCAAGATTGGCAGAAACTCGGAATCGGATTTTTTTTAGAGTTGCGTGCACGAGGCCTTACTAGACAGTTGAGAGCAACTGCATTTTGTGCGTCAAAAGATGAGATAATTACGGCGAATATGTTGGAATATGTTGGCTGGCGTAGAAGTGACAAAAGATTTACGTTGGCTACTGGCTTTATCAGATGGCAGTTAGCAGTCTCATGGCGTAGTGCGTTCAATATCGGCTGATATTAATCTGAATCCGAAATTGTTGCTTGTCGGCCTCAGACTTTATTGACAAGCGACATCTGAAGCACGACCGACTCTATTGGTTCCATTAGGGTCACTTCGTCAGAAAAGAAAATCAGGGCTCCTGGGTTGATATTTGTTGGGCTGTTGTGTTGTTAAACGGTATCAAAATGTTGTATGTAGCGCAACGTGACGAGTGATGAAGTTTTTGATTCTGCAAAGATCCGGAAGCTGCCCATAAACGGCCCATGTGCAACTCTGTAGCCGCAAGACCGACCAGCAAGAAAAATTTAAATATCCGCGACGACGGCCGAAAACCCGATTTTGTTTCCCCTCCCTTAGCAGTCGCATATCGCACGAAACTCCTAATTGAGCAGATTCTGACGAGGAGTCCACAGCTGTCCACGGAGGTCGATTGACAAACTGCGGACAAGACAAATAAAACAAGTACAACTAGAAAAAAGGAAAAAAAAAAGCAGCAACAGGCAGTCCATTAATGACAAAAGACGTCTTGCGCCAAGGATCGATAAAGGGCAGTCAGAACGACGGCGTTATCAATGCAAAGCCGATTCAGGACCTAATAAAATTAGCACGTACTACCCAAAACGTTGTATTGTCAGCGACTCGAACCTCCGTAAGACTCGCGTGCCTCGGGTCGTGAGGCAGACTCGGTGTATGCCGGACCACTGCTGGCAGCTGGCTCACGGGATCGGCCAGCGTCTCGGTCACCAGTACGCTCATATCGATCGCGGTCGTATCCACCGCCGCTGCTATTACCACCACGAGCACCGTAGCGATCGCCGCGCTCGCCGCCGCGCTCACCACGCTCGCCACGCTCCTCACGCGTGTTGTTGTAGCGTTCGCGACCGTAAGTCTCGTCGCGGTCGCGGCGCTCATAGTTGCGCTCATAGTCTCGTCCGCCACCGCCGCCACCACCACCACCACCACTACCACCACCTGTGTAGTTACGATCCTCGTATCGTCGATCATCTCGATAGTTGCGATCGTATCCTCCACTACGGTCATCATATCGTCTCTCGTATCCGCGTTCATAGTTGCGATCATAGCCCCTTTCATTGCCACGGTATCGGTAGTCATCACGAGAATAACCACCGCCTCCGTAGCCACCACGTCGGCGCTCATCAAAGCGAGAGCGAGGGTCTGAGTCTGATTTTTCAGTATCAGAGGCGGAGCTTCAATAATAATAAAAACGGTTATCTGAACATACCTCTCTTCGGGGGACCGAAGTACTTGCCAGGCGTGGGCGTACGAGGACGAGCACGACGGGCTTTCTCGATACTCATAGTACGGCCTTCGATGACCTCGCCCTGGAGGCCTTCCTTGGCGGCCTCAGCTTGTTCGGAGGTCACCATTTTGACGAATCCGAATCCACGAGATTCCTTGGTGTGAGGGTCCCGCATGATTTGGCATTTCTCAACCTCACCATACTTTTCAAACATCTTGGAGACCTCTGCCTCGGACAGGCGAGGGTGGATACCAGTGACAAAGAGGTTGGAGCCGGGGTTAATGGCACCATCGTCATCCTCCTTGGGGGCAGGTGCATCTTTAACGCCGCTATAGCTAGGTTAACAGTGCGACAATGAGAGGAGAA
The DNA here is from genome assembly GCA_030278935.1 of Trichoderma polysporum. Classification (NCBI taxonomy): domain Eukaryota; kingdom Fungi; phylum Ascomycota; class Sordariomycetes; order Hypocreales; family Hypocreaceae; genus Trichoderma; species Trichoderma polysporum. The sequence goes on along the minus strand of JARFTM010000164.1, from coordinate 9,724 downwards.
CAATGATCAGGCTTACACATCAGGGTTGCCAGCGGGAGACATGGATCGGCGACGGCTGCCAGTGTCGTCGCGCGCCGGACGAGGCGAAGCGCTTCTATTGTCACGCTCGTAACGAGGAGCCTCGTCTAATGAGATTCACAAAACATTAGCGCCGGTCCAATTAATCGAATGCACGCGGCACAAACGCGTCGACGTCAATCATCGCCATCGGGACCAAGGGACACAAACCATCGTAACGGTCGCCGTTGGCGGCCTCGTAATCCATTGAAGTAGTTGCCATGCTTGCCAGATAATCAGAGACGAATAAAAGTGAGCAGCTGACGAATTCTGATGATTGGGTGATGATTTGGCAGTTCGCTTCTGCTTGAAGAAGGTAGAAGGGGAGGGTAGGAAAAAAAAACTTGGTAGCACAGGAAAAGATGTACTGTGACAGAGAAAGCCGATGATTAGGCGGGTCTGGGTGGAAGGGCGAGCACAAGAGCAGCTGAACAAACGGCCCCGAGCTGCTTGTCGGTTAGTACTTTTGACAAAAGAAAACGAACCAGGTGCTTCGTTGCCGGCTGTGGCTTGACTTTTGTAAAGGAAGGGATGAGCTGAAGGCAAGAAACTGCTGCAAGAAGGGCAGCCTGTCCAAGCCAGTGTCAGCTCTGAGGCTACGGCGAAGCATGGGCCAGCCAGTCCGGGTGGCGACTCTGGTCTGGTACGGAGTACAAAGGACTACGTAACGTCGCAGCTTTATTAAGCACAGCGAAACAAAGAATAGATCTTGTCTCTACTAGGTACCCAACTACCCAGCACTAATCTAACACAACACACACATGCAATTTATCCCATCTTTGACCTTGCTATTACTGCTTAGCAGTACTGGTATTATTCTAAATCTGAAATTAGAATTCCATGTGATATTACCTTGTCACAGATATTTATGTGCTAAGCTGCGCATGACCCCACAACCAATTGGAATCAACGTCCTACAGAATGCTGAATGGACATTGCATGCTACTAGTAGGTAGTAGAGCAGTCTTCCAAATTTCCAACTTCCAAACATTTATTTAGTAATGCCATATTTGTGCTACTAAAGCATCTACCTACCTAGGCACCGTACATGTGTCCCTATGTCATATTTATTTCTCTTCTCTCCCACATTTCAACTCTTAAAAGTCCAAGCTTCGGTACCGAGAGTTTGTATCCGGTGGTAGCCCATTGAAGAACAAAGACGGAGTGAGTCAAAAAAATTGTCAAAGGCTCTTTGTAGAATTCCATAGTCTATTAATTTCGTGTGCTCAAGCTCTCCACAAATCACAAAGGTTACCAAACATCCTCCGGGTGTACCTCGTGTTTCTCGCCGTCATCTCTAACGTGCTCGTGCTTTGCATCCCTCTTCATGGATTTGCGCATGTCAAATGCATCTTCGCCGTCCTTATCAGGATCGGTGGCATGCTCCCCGTAGTAGTCTTTCACAACACGAAAGACGCTGTAGCCCAATTCTTTGTAGAATGTTATGGCCTTTGCATTGCTGCTGCGAACAAATAAATCCATAAACCATGTGTTGTGAGTATCGGCTGCAGCCTCTAGCTGCTCAACCAGGATCTTGCCGATACCTTGTCTTCTTGCCTCCGGAGCTACAGTCAGAGCAGTAATATGGGCATGCCAAGGAAGATAGTGCTCCGAGAATTTGTATGCATCTGGTGACGATTCAACCTTGCCCATGACTTTGAACAGATACGTTGGTTAGCAGCGAGACACGGTGCTGTAAGGAGGGGACGACGAACTGTATCCAACGATATTCCCCTCCGAATCCTCGCATACTTGAAACAGGGAGGGCCATTTTGCGTAGTACTGGAGATAGAAGCTGAGTTCATATGTCTCTGTTAAGGCATCCAGATTGCATTTTGAGAATTTGTTGACGTCGTCAGGCCGAAACCGTCGGAATGTGGTCATCGTGGTAGCTTGTATGTAGCCTTTCGCTTCAAGCCCACCCACCAACTGATAAAGGCTCTGCCGCTCGTCGTTTGCCCTTGTTAAGGATTATGACTTTACAGTAGTGGAGCAATTCGGTCGTGAGTGATTCATGCTAGTGGGGAGTTCTCGGGTGACCGTTAGATATTTGACCATGAAATAGGGCCTGAAGGACAGCTGAGAGAAATGAAATTTCGTGGATTGTAAGCCAGTCTATACTGGTACAGAGGATATGCTGCTCTATACCTCTTACCAGATTCAAATTACAAGTAGATCATTCACTCCTTCTCTTTCTTCAAAGACTGGACACTCTTTTTCGACCCTTTGGCCACTGACATATGAAAGGTAAGCGGCTAGCTCCGCAGTTTCATTGAAGGACCGCATGCTGAAAGCGGGAGTTTTTTTGACGCTACAGCACTAAAGGTGAAGCAAAGAGAGCCTAGCATTGAATTGGTACTTTTGAGGTACCTGAAACTCCACCAATTCTCCTCTAGCCATCACACTATAGAGGCTGCCCAGTGTTGTACCGAAAAGTATCGTCAAACGCACTATCTTATCGTGATAGGGAGCTGCTTACCGTATCTTTGGTTCCTGACCGGGGTTATATGCCTGCTTCTCGACCTGGGTGGGATTTGAATGATTCGGGTTCTCCTACCCAGAGCAAATACGCAGTCCCAAGGTCGGTGTTGTAATGAATTTTGTTCCTCACTCGCTAAATGAAAGACCACAGATATTAAAACTATAACCAAGAAGAAAAACTCGTGCATTTGCTTCTTTTGGGGACCGTGTTCAGCAAGCCTGCGCTCAACCATTATGCCCGGGTCGCCGCGAACTCCACGACACTCTCGCAACTCATCAGCAATCGACAGCTTTGCAGGATCACCCCTGATTCGCCGGTTTTCGAGGTCATCTGCGCAAGATGCAATAACGTCGTTCAACCACAGCCCGAGCCATGATGTTCTTGATCTTTCGGTACTTGGCGGTGGCGGGACAGGGGCCAACGGAATGGGAAATTTAGCTGATGAGTTGGCGGATGCATTTTCCGACTCAGGGGAAGAGGGCGAATACGACCCCGAACCACAGGACTTTGACAAATCGACAGACCAGGCAGGACACGACAACGACGCAACACGGGGCGCATCGGCAAATGACGATACAAGAAGATATGAAGGCGATGCGGCAAGCTTGCTCTCCCCTCGCCCAAAGGGCCACCAGAGAAAAACCAGTCTATATGATGGCAGTGACTACGGCTCAGACTCAGACCTTGATATTGCCGGCATACCTCCAAGTCTCATGGCAAAGATTGACGCTGTCGAGAACCTCACAATCCGCGGGGTGGATAATTACGGAGGCACAGCAGACGATGTGCTGAAGCGGGTGATTCAGGAGTTGCGCGACTTGGGGTCGCAATCCAGCGTCGAGGGCAGCGCCTCGAGGTAAATCAGCGTCCAGAAATCGCACATGAGGGAGACCTTTGAGCGCTAATGTAATACTCGTTTAGACTTATAACAGCACACTCGGCACTGACGACACATCTTGCACACCAAACTCGCCAGCTTCACAACCTCACCTTCCCCTTGCTATCCCCGCTAGCACCAGCGCCTGATGCTGAAACGATTGATACGATTCTACCACTGCTCGTATCCCTCATAGAAGACATGCCACGACCATCGACGTCAGCATTCAACTCGCTAACAGCGCTGCACTCCATCACATCGGAACTGATACAATCGCTGAGTTACCTCTCAGATACGCTGCACATGTCTCGCCAAACAACGGCTGCAGCTGGTCGCAGGCTGAAGAGCGCAAAGGAGCTTGTTGCCGAAATGAGAAAAGAGGATGACTTGAGGGAGCAGGGGGAGGAGTGGCTGACTAGGGGAAACTGGGGCGAACGGCTAGAGAAAAGGGAATGTGCAAGTGTTTGTGGAGAAGTAATTGGCGGGTTCGAGGATGTCTGCAATTCCTGGAGAGAGCGGCTATTAGCCCAAGCAGAATCCCAGGCGTAAATTCTTCTGCTACTACCACGAAGCACTACTGCATTACATACTACTACATTTGATTAGAGGGACAGGATAGAGATGACGGCGGCTGCACTGATAAGCGAACGGCACCAATTTTTTGTTACCTATCTTACTTTTATTTTACTTGATTTCTGCAACTGGCTTGATAGATAGATTCATGAATGGGATATTAATGGCCTTGTCAATGATGATGTCAATGATGAGGGTGACCTGTGGACGCCAGAGTTGAAACTATATATATTGTGAGAACTAACGCCAATCTGAGTACCGTAATGCCCTTGAGCTACTTATTTTGATTAACCATTTTTCCACACTTTCACCTAATAAATATTGATTTCAGACGAGTCGGGCACTTACTAGTAAATCAGGTCCAACATTGGAGTAAAAATCAACTACTTAGCAATCATGAAAGTGAATGATCCGTTCGTAACGATCATCCGCCTTGACATATAAAAACGAAGACTTTTTCAAATATTGGAAAAGGCCTCTTTGGAAACCTGTAAGCTCGTAGAGAGCTGCGTTTTTAATTGTTAAGCTTTAGTACATCATCTCTCCTCCTATAAGTACCATAATTTTAATCTCATCAGGTCTATAGCAACAGATATCTATCTACTCCCTCTATTTCCACTGCTCCTACTATTTCCACTATTTCCAAGGATGTATCTAAATAATCACTATCACTACAGGACAAGGTTGTGAGCTAGGCCTACTCGTACTACCTCCCTTTCAAGATGCTAGCAGCTACCAGTTACTACTACCATCTAGGCCTACTACAGTAGGTAGGTAGGTTCATAGGATGGCTTCGTAGACTGACTGATTACTCAGCGACGGGGAACACGAACCCTCGTAAGTACTTGTACGTCAGAGAGCGAGTGAAGCGCATCGTCGACGCGAAACTGGTGCGTCCAAAGAGGCGCCCGGCACGAAAAACGCGCCTGCGCAGCCGGTGGGCAGCGGGGCGGCTAGGGCCAGGGAGAGCAGAAAATGGCGCTCATTGGGCGGTGTTTTTCTTTGAGAGACAAGAGGCCCGGCATTAACAGCCAACCGTTGCATCTGGCCAGTAGGCGGCGCGTCCCTGCTGGAGACCCCCATAATATTTACCTTGTCTATATGCAGGTGCACGCAAGGCCCGTTGATCAGATTCAAAACAAACAACACAGACACAGCAACAATAACAGCGCATGCGGATGCAAGGACAGAAAGCGACGCTGCAATGGTGGCGATGCGTCCTTTCAGCCCCTCCATTAACCGACCGCAGACGGCCGTTTTCGATGTGTGCAAGTAGTGCTACTAGTATGTACGAGGCACGTGTAGGCACATACAAGTACTCCGTACGTGAGTACTTTAGTATACTTGGTGCTTTGTAGTGCTCGTAGTTAGCATTCAGTGTTGCAAGCGCTGGGTAGGACGCGCATGCGGATGCTATCATGGAACTCGGTGGTTTTTTGGGGGGTTTTTTTCCCTCTCTTTTTAAAAGTTGCTGAAGCAGTTTCGGGCTGGTGTTTAATTTGAGTTTCTGGCGCAGCAGCGCTGCCCTACATAAAAGAGCCTCGAACCTTAAGACAGACAAGGTACGAAGTACATGGAATTGGCACCTACTGCTACATGCCAAAAACCATCCTAGGAATAGATTAGTACCGAGTACTTCGTACTTACTGCTGCTATTGTGACAAACAACTGAAGTATGGGAGCGCTATTCTATTGTATCGCGTCTTGTTCATATAAAGAAAGGGAAAATAGGATGCATTCACTCATTCATCCGGAGGGGGTGGTGGAATAAATAAAAATAACATCCAATGCACTTCCAATCCTGCCCTTATTGTTTACCAGGCGAATGGTAGCAGTCAGAATGGCGTGTGCCGTAGCCAATGTTGTTGTTCAGACGCAACGCAACGCAACGCAGCCCGCGTTTTCCCACTAGCAAGTCGCTGCTAATATTATTGTTCCACCCCCCTTTAGCACGTTTACGCCCCCCAACTAGGCATAGTCCAGCTCTCGCAGCCATTTCCCCAGCAGCTTCAACCTCCCTCCGGCAGCCTCTCGCAGCTTTCCGTCTCAACCACCGGCCCATCTTCATCATCCACAACCCCCTTCGCTTTCTCGCTTTCCCGCTTCCTCGACACACTTGTGCGCTTGCAGGTGTCGTTAATAGCAAACGACTGACGACTGACTGGGCCATCTCGCCTTTCGACTTTCTTTTCTTTTCTTTTCTTTTTTTTTTTTTTGCCGTGTATACTCGGACTATCCAGTCCGTGCGATCGGTGTTGATTCAACAACACCCAGTAGCATGCGATAGGCCGCCAACCCGCCCTCTTTCTCTCTCTCCCTCGCTCCCGCACACAGTGGACTCTGCTCGATGACCATAAGCCTTGGACTCGCACTCTGACTGGATGCGCGCTCGCTCACTTTCTTCACGATTGCTGCTGGCATAATATCATTCACCTCAGTATCATTTCTCGCTTCGCCCGCCAGCCCGCCCCGCCGAGTAGCCTACGATCCGAGCAACAACATCCGAGGGGACTCCTCACGGACGGTGCTGCATCTCTCACCCACACCAAGCCTGCGAGGCCTACTCAACACCATATACGAAATCTCCCTCCATCCGTCGATACCATGGGTTCCTCCAAGAAAACCATGGGCGAATCAAAACAGCCCTCTACCAACAACGCCGTCCGCATGTCAACACCTCCTCCTCCATCAGATCGCGGCCGCCTGGATTCAAAACCCAACGCCGAGAGCAACGGCAGCGCGATGCGACAAATGCGAAGCAGGGCAAGGGCCAGCGATGTAGCCCACCCCTCAGCTTTCGACGTAGACGCCGTCGACAGCGCCCTGTTGAGGGAGCTGCAGCGCCCCCAGCGTGAAAGCACTCCAGGAGCGAGTCCTCATCGCAAACGCCAGAGAATCAATGGCGATCGGTTGGTCATCCCCATTGGAACGCTTGGCGTGGCTTGAAATCATTTCTAACAGCGAAATATAGTTTCATCCCTACTCGCACTGGCCAAGATTTACAAGCCAGCTTCAGCCTTCTACATGAAGATGCCTCTCCCGCTACTCCGTCAAGGCATAAGAAAAGGACGCCGCAGGGTGAACTTCACTTCCAGAAGAGTATGCCGATTCTTCCCCTCCCCTCCATCCCCTCCTCCTATAATTTCGCTGGTGATGGCAAAAGCAAGGACAATTACTAACTATGACATAGCCGAAGAAGCCAATCGCACATTCTCAACCTTGTTGCGTGCGGAGCTGTTTGAAGGATCAGTGCCGCAGGTGACGCCCACTCTATCACCAGAGAGCAATCTGCCCACTTCCTCACATATCAGTGTTCAGGATGGCACACGATCCCACACTCCTCCCAGTCACAGCTCTGCTGTAACCTTACCTTCATCACTGACCCCATCCACCCCCCATAAGAACCTCTTCTCATACCTCTCGCCCCGTCACCATGGCCACCCTGCAGGCCACCTCACTCCCTCCAAAACTCCTCAGAGTCGGCATGGCCCGAACCTGGATACAAGAGCGGAGATTTACAGCCTGTCTCCCGTGCGTCTTGGCAGCCAGCAGATGCTCCTAAGTCCGCGTCGCCAGCCTCGGGCAGTCAGCAAAGTTCCCTACAAAGTTCTCGATGCCCCTGAGCTCGCGGACGACTTCTACCTCAATCTGGTTGACTGGGGAAGTGCAAATGTTCTGGGGGTCGGGCTGGGATCTAGCGTTTATATGTGGAATGCTCAGACCAGCAAGGTCAACAAATTATGCACCTTGGAGGATGACACCGTAACAAGCGTCTCATGGATACAAAAGGGCACACATCTCGCCATCGGAACCGGAAAGGGTCTTGTCCAAATATGGGATGCCGAAAAAGCTAGAAGATTAAGAACCATGACTGGACATACCGCTCGTGTTGGGTCCTTGGCATGGAACTCACACATCCTCACATCTGGCTCGCGCGACCGGCTTATATATCACCGGGATGTCCGAGCACCAGACCAGTGGCTCAAAAAGCTCGTCGGCCACAAGCAAGAAGTTTGTGGTTTGAAATGGAACTGTGAAGATGGGCAGCTGGCCAGTGGCGGCAATGACAACAAGCTCATGGTCTGGGATAAACTCTCAGATACGCCGCTTTGGAAATTTTCAGATCACAATGCTGCCGTCAAGGCCATTGCATGGTCACCGCACCAGCGAGGCTTGCTTGCTTCTGGCGGTGGCACAGCTGACCGCCGCATCATATTTCACGACACGGTTAAGGGGACTGTTGTTAATGAAATCGACACTGGAAGCCAAGTGTGCAATCTCGCTTGGTCGAAAAACTCCAATGAGATCGTCTCAACACATGGCTACAGCCAGAACCAGATCGTTGTGTGGAAGTATCCGTCCATGACGCAAGTAGCCAGCTTGACGGGACATACATACCGCGTTCTATACCTGGCAATGAGCCCCGACGGCCGCGTCATCGTGACAGGAGCCGGTGATGAAACTTTACGTTTCTGGTCCGTTTTCGGGCGACGGCCTGGCAGTCGGGAAGATGGCGAGACTGGAGGCGGCAAATTTGCCGACTGGGGAATCATTCGGTAAAATCTAACATCTGGCTGATCAAGTCATAAGAGAACATGATAATCTGGTTGAATTCACATCTCTCCTTTGACAAGATGCTCTATTTCTTATGTTTATACCCTGGGCGTCTCGTCCCCCCCTTTTTAACAACACCTTTTTGCTTTTTTTCTCTTTTTTTTTTCGCGAGGAGTTGTGTGCGTGTGTGTCGTTTGGTAATGCGTGCGAGTGTGCTTCCACGCCAACCTGGGATATTGAAAGTGCGGGAAGGAAACGCGATAACGTCTTTTGCTATTCATTTGATTGTATCATTTGGCATAATCTGGCGCGGTGGTGATGAGGGCATTTTTTCTTGGCCCGCTTATGCGGCATGGTAACCACTTTTCTGGTGTTTTTGGGTTGGGCTTATCTATTATCAAGCCCAAGGGGTCGTTGGCTTTTATTTTACACCTTATTGCAGTATGAAAAGGCAAGGGGTCGATTAGGACGAACAGGAAGGCGTCCTGGTAGCGGTCATAGTTTTTGCTGCTTCACGGCAGTCCAGCGCATTTTATAGAGAAGACAGGAGACATATCTGATCATGAACGAACAAAACAAATATACCATCTATCTATATTTGACAGTAATCCTGCGGGACGAGTGCATCTGATTTCTAGGAAATGACATTCAAAGCTAATAATCTAGCAATCTACTGTATTTTACACATGCTGCGGCCTACCTTTGATAGAGATGATTCACAGCATAAACATCGGCATGATATATATATAAATGGTCATAATCATTGAGTACTAATAAATGACAAAGATAATGAAACCCCCCCTCAAGGATAATCCAAGTCCAAATCCAAACAAACCTACGCTCTAGGTTCCCTGCTATAGCAACTCACTCCCTTGTCGCTATGAAGATAAAAGAAAAAAGAACAGGTTCGATCCATAGTTTGGTCGAACAAAACTGTAACAAAAACCAAAACCCACAGGATATCATCCCAACAAGAAAAAAGAAGAAGAAAAGAAAAAAAGAAAAAAAGAAGATACATTAGAACCCGGCTTATCGTTCCGCTTCCGTATATCCTCATCTACTGTTATTTCACGGCCCATGACATTAAAGACGTTGATTGCCACATTCACTTTCCAGCAGCTTCATCGTTTCTCCTCCTACTCTTTCACCTCCTCTTCTTCCTCCTTGCGCAGCCCCTTTAC